>CAEFZX010008895.1:0-31163 GCA_903066825.1 Alfaro cultratus
CAAAAACGCAATGCGACTTGGACGTAACGAGTAACGCAACGGTTTTGTAGAAATGTAGTGAAGTAGAAAGTACAGATGCTTAATGTAAAATGTAGTGGAGTAAAAGTCGAAAGTATCCATTATTAAAGCTACTTAAGTAAAGTACAGATACACGAAAATTGTACTTAAGTACAGTAACGAAGTATTTGTACTTCGTTACTTCACAACACTGCTCATACCCACATGCTCACATATACATGCTCATCTCTTTCTCTATACCCAGTAGAAGTAGCTATCGTAGTATTGATCTGGAGCTGATATAAACCATCTTCCTGTTACAAGTCAAAATTTCGATTTGATCAGAAACCAGTTAATGACAATTAGCTACACAAGCATTTAACATTGTGTGTATTTGTGTTTTATCTATTGAATCAATGAAGATAGATGTTAACTAAGAGTGTTTTAAAGTGTTGTCAATGTGAAATGTTTAATCAAACACAAGTTGTCCAAAGTAGAAATAAAAGGCAAATAACTGTCATGGTTATATTGGATGGTCGGTGTGAAACCTCTGACGTTCTCCCTTTGAATTCCAACTTCTGGAAAACTTGCTGATTATTCTCTGAATTGGAACGTGGGAAGTTTAAAATACTGTTGTTTTGCTAATTCAAAATCTGATCTGAGTCAATGCACAGCTTCAGTTATTACAACTAAAAGCTAGAGATCAGGCCCGAAACCTGGGAGTAGTGATGGACTCTGACCTGAACCTTCAGAGCCACATAAAGACAGTTACAAAGTCGGCCTTCTATCACCTGAAGAACATCTCCAGGATTAAAGGACTAATGTCAGCCAGATCTAGAGAAACTCATCCATGCGTTTATCTTTAGTTGCATTGATTATTGCAACAGCGTCTTCACAGGTCTGTCCAACAAATCAATGAACGCTGCTGCTCGCGTTCTCATTAAAACCAGGAAGATAGAGCACATAACACCAGTTTTAAAGTCCCTCTACTGGCTCCCTGTAGCTCAAAGAATAGACTTTAAAATACTGTTGTTAGTTTACAAATCACTGAGTGGCTTAGCACCACAATACATTAAAGATCTGCTGTTGTTGCATCAACCTTCCAGACCCCTCAGGTCTTCCGGTTCTGGTCTGCTCTGCATCCCCAGAACCAGAACCCAAAGATATAACGTGCCATCACACTAGTGTGCTGACAAAACAGCATACTACTATGTCTCATGCTTGTCGCAAGTTATGATGTTCTTCTTTCTGCCAATCAAAGGACAGTGTTGTGTGACCAGTAGCCCCACCCGAACTATGGGGGCCCTACAAGAGGTTGTAGGGTCCTCATGTCCAATGGAGCTACAACTCAAGATGACCCAGGAATGGTAAATGTCCTGTACTGGAATAGAGCTTCATTAAGTCCAGAGGACCCCAAAGCTCTTCATACTACATTCAGTCATTCACACGCTAATGGTGGTAAGCTACATTGTAGCCAGAGCTGCCTTGGGGCAGTCTGACATGCACCGGCCCCACAGGGCCTTCTGACCACTTCTCGCAGGAAAAGTGGGTAAAGAGTCTTGCTCAAGGATGCAATGACTGATACAAATGAACTGGAGTTCAAATCAGGCAAACCCACTGGATACAGGACAAACTCCTACTGCCATGGCACCATTACTCGGTGCCAGCATCGTTGGTGCGGTGCAATGAGGGTTGTATGGCCCGTTTTTACAAAATAGGATGCCGTGGGAACGAGGCATAAATAACAACCTTAAAACAAAGCGTGCTTTAAGATCTTTCTGTACTACTGTAGCCTATATTTTAAAAGAAATATCTGAGAAGCACTGTTTTAATCCATGCTGACCAGGCCTTAACAACCACTGCCTGGTTTGAGCATAGTCACCTAAGCAGCCTATCCATTTGGGGGAGCCTCAACATCTCTCTCCCTGTGTGTGTGTATGCATGCATGAGTCAGAGAGTTTGGATGCAGTTGTGTGTGTATGATTGCTGGTACAGGAGAGAGCGGCGGGAGTGACAGCGCCCCTCCCCAAGGTCACGTCCAAGGAGAGTCGAGCCAATTACTATGCAGATCAGAGCTGATGGCGTTTAAGGGGATTGCTCCGATGCAATCACATTAGCTGGCCAGAGAGGAATCTCCAGCCTGACCCCAATCACAAGGGCTACAGCGCCGAGGTCAGCCGGGGATGGAGGACTGGAGCCCATGTTTTCTTTTCACAAAACACTTTTTCCTTATCTCAAGCTGGCACGTGATTATCAAGCCAAACAAGATTTTCCCGCCACCCCGGCTTTACAGCAGGCGTGAACTTGCATATGCATGTCTTTTAGGGGAATACATATGCACTGCAACACATATAGCATAAAGCGGCCACAAGGCCATTTTCTGGTGCACAAACACAGTCCAGAATCGCTCACAGTTGACCATGGACGTGTATTCACTCTTTGCCCGCTGGCTCTTTTCTCTCCACGCTCCTCTCTTCTCTCCCACTCGTCTTTCAGGTGAGCGCCTGTCTCTGATCTGTGGCGGTCTTGGAGGGCAGATTGCAATTTACTCTATCCCTGTGGGTGAGGTGTGTGTGTCCAGGTTGTAAATATGCCTCCACTATTTCTTCTCTCCCTTCTGTCGCACTCTCTCTCTCCCTCTCTTCTCGCCTACCCCCTTTCCGTCTGTAGTTTCCCGCCGCTGCCCGCATGGCCAGTAATGAGACTGAGTCTGATCAGGTCGCCCCGGTGTTCCTGGAAAGATCTCACTTGAGCCACTGGCCCGTAATGGAATCTGCATCTAATGCATACATAAATCACACCTCTTTCAGGACATTTTCATATGCATAATGTCTTCCAACCCCCTCCTCTCCTCTTCGTCTCTCTTTCCACCCAATGAGTCTGGGTTGATGGAGAGGAATGGCAAGATGGGAAAGGTGATGAGACCCCTTTTTTGTGTGTGGTTGTGTGCGTGTGTCTTTCTTTTCCAGACCTGTCTGTAATTCCACCTGGTATATTGTGCTGACAAGACCCGCTGAGTAGTGAGATGATACCAAGGCTTGGGGAGGCTCTTCTTTAGGTAGATCGACATCTGTTCTCACCAAGCGTATCCTGTGTGAATGCAGTGTATGTATGTGAGTGTGCGCGCGAGAGAATGAGTAAAAAAAATAAAAAGAAGTTGAGTAAAAAACGGAGAATTTTAAATAGAAAAGCTAAAAAAAGAGTGGTGAGAAATCCTGTACATTGGTCAGACTTTGGGTACATTTGAAGAGGACAGTTGCTATGGCCTCTTTTTTCTTCTTCTTCTTCTTCTCTACCTCGTGTCTCTCTCTCTCCCTCTCTCATTCCCCTCGCAGGCTTTGTTATGTTAATGCCGACGGATGTGGCGGATTCACAGTGATTTTTCATCTGTCGGTGACGAGAGATAAAAGGCGAGTGACGAGTTGTCGCGATCGTCCTCACTGTTCGCCTCTCAGTCACTAACAAGCTGCTGCATTGTACCTCCGCCATTTCCCCCCCCGCGCCCCATTTGCATCTGCAAGCCTCCACTTCATCCTCCCTCCTAAAAGTTTATGCCTCCTCGTTAGGGCCACGTAGGTGTGAGATTAAAATGTTGGGCACACTTTCGTTTTTATAAGCGAGCCGACCGAGCCTTTTGAGTGCATGTGGCCGAGACCCTTTCTGTTTCTATGGTCAACTTGGAGGGGAAGATAGGGGGCATATATATATATCTGTGCATGCTGTAAAGAAAAACATTACCATACACCTTCTATGCTACTCAGTGTTATTTATTTATTTGAGTGCCTCCTTAGTACGTGGCGCTTTTTTTCCCTCCCCGTAGGTGCCGTGCATCTCTTTAGATGATACAAGCTGCCATATCAGCACAGGCTAACCCATTCTTAATCACATTTGCATTTTTATTTTGAGATATTCCTCAAACGTTTGCATTATTGAGGATTTATGATGAGCTCTTCGCCTGATCCTCCATCAACTTCACTCATAAAAAGAGGTTCTCCATAACTCATAGGTGAGTGGAATATGCTGCCCCCCCACCCTCATTCCCACCCTGAAGTAATTAGATAGCAGAATTCTGATATGGAAAGTTTGAATAAATCACTTTGTTTATGAGGGCTGAGGCCTTGAGAGCGGAAGAGGGCCTTCTGTAACCTCTGAATAAAAAGGGAGCAAATTTTACATTTTAGCAGTTTCACTCCAGTGTTTGCAAATTTTAACATTTGATTTTGATCCGAAAGCATGAAACATTTCTTCAAAGTTCAACCTTGATGACATCTCAACAGCAATAGTCCTGTAAAGAAAAAAAAACAAAACTGAAATAAAGACGAAACCAAACACGAGCTTTCAGATCTGTAAATGTGAGCGCACCAAAAATATCTCTTTGAAAAAAAAAAAAGAGAGCTACACATACAGATGGTTGAACCAGGAAGTCGGTCTTGCAGGTGCATCTCGGAAGAGTCTTACATTGATGCTACATTCTGCAAAGCTGAGATAATGTGTGAAGAGATGGTGCCAAGTGATTATTTTTTTTAAGTGCATTAAATACTCATTAGATGTACTCCTCAAAAAATAAGTCAAGAACGACACACATACCAAATTTAGATATCTAAAGAGTTTGAGTTCAATATTAGATGAGAGTCTTATTATGTCATAAAACTCCAAGAAAGTCTGGCAATGAGATTAAGAAAAAAACAGCAAAAAGTAAAAGATCTAATTGTTGATTAAAAGACAAATAAGAACAAGAAACGCACTAATCAGTTTTTTCTGACGCGTGCCTATTGCCGATTTTCTTCCAAGTCTGATCTAAGGATTCCAATTCTGCCCGTTTCCAGGAGTGTCAGAAGTTTTTTGTGCAAACTTCTGAACAAACAAGTACCAATAAATAAATAGTTATAAGATCATCTCCACAAATGCTTCAAAACATTTGACCTGTAACAGTTTTTTTTCTCTCAGAAAATTATTGAATTAATTTACCTTAATGTTGTTGATGTGCTTATATAAGAAAAATGTAAATTTTTAATCTGATGCATTCAATAAGTAAGTGAAGCTTTATTTACAAAGTCCTTCGACAAATAGAGAATAAAAACACACAATAAACAGAAGCAGATTTAAAAAGGTATCTTTTTTGCTGTCTTTTAAAGGAGGCTATAGAGTCAGCTCATGTCTGTGTCAGGAAGAGTTTCATAGTCTTAGAACTGCAGCGGGAATGTTTAGTTTCAGTTTTGTATTGGGGATTATAAGCTATCCTTGATAGTAGGACCTCAAGGACCTGGTGGAGATTTAGGTCCATGGATATAAACTGGTGACAGTCCATGTGGAGCTCTGAAAGTAAAATTTTGAAATGCACTGTAAAATATACCAAGAGCCAATGTAGCTGCATTAGCAGTGGAGTTACATGAGAAAATGTTTGATGATTTAGTCAGGAACCTGGCAGCAGCATTTTCTGCAGACTGCATCTGCTCCACTTACTGGTTTGAGGAAACGCTTGATTTTTCAGTATTTGACCTGACAAACATCAGTCTGAGCAGATCCAGGGTAAGTTGATGGATGCTGATCTCTGGAAGATTATTTTGTGCATCTACAATAAAAAGATATGAATACATGATTATAAAATAAAAAATCTTCCAACTGCTACTGCTAACACTAGCAATGTTTAAACCTACAGTGGTATGGTTAAAATGAATGCTTGTTTTGCTTGTTTTCCCTAAGCTTGAACGTACAGCTGAAATCTACTTCACGAGTAGATCATTCGTTTCCTTCACCACTTTGGACCTTTGTGTTTCTGGTCATGTCACACACAATTTTTTCAGGTACAGAATATTTTGTTAATCTGTCAGTCGTACCCATTTGAAAACCAATCAGTTAAAGTAATTAATGTGTTTGCAGACGTACCAAGTCTTCTAACATCCTGTCCTGAAGTTCTGAATGAAAATTAAAAACGCTGCCACTGGAGCCCTGACAGGGGATTTGTTTATCATTACTTTGTCCTTTTTAAGCTGGAGCTCCATTTTTCAAAACTTAAAAGGAAAATAATGCCTTAGCTGATGCACATCAGTTTTAAATTGTATTAATTTAAATTCAGGCTTCCTACAGTCTAGAATCCAGATAACTTGTGTGATTTTATAGTAGCCGTCAGTGGACAAAAGCGATTGCCATTTGGTAAATAAAAGAAGAAAACGGGGAACCAACTGGAAAGGAAGTGAATTGACCTCATGTTCAATTACAAGATGATTGCACAGATCCATTTGATTTGTTTTTATCTTTACCTTTTTGGGAGGTATTTTATAACATATTGTGCTTTGATTTAAGTCCAACCTTCTGCATTGAAACCATGTTTATATCAATGATTCTGGAGACGTAACCAAAATCCGATTTATCACTGGATTTTGGACGGAAAGTCACAGATTCTCCACCTGAAGTGAAAAGCAAACTCCTGTACAGTTCTCTACTAACCCTTAACCACTTAGTAAAAGATATATTTCTATCCCCAACCTAACTAAAATATAGAATGGTTTGCTCTTTAAGTTGCCTAAATGTATTGTTGATATCAAGATGTCAGTTTTTAATCACATAAAACATCATGGTGGTATGATTGTAAACCAGCTGTAGAATAAAAACATCTTCTAATTGCTTCCCTACAAGCTTGACAACTCTTCATCAGCCTGAGCTTGATTTTAAAAGTTCAATGTGGGATTTTAAAAGGATTTAGTGTAACCTTGTTGAATCTGATGAAAGGAATTTGTTTATTTTCTACAAACTGTTTAAATTGTACGCCGTAAAAAACAGATTTCTTTTATAAGTAGTAGGTGTTTACAGGAAGTTAGGAGGAGATTTGTAGCAAATGGCAGTCATTTTAAACTCTGCACATCCAGTTTAGCTGTAGAGCTGATAAGTGCTTTTTATTCTTCTTATTTGGCCTTCGTCTTTGTTTAAGATATTAAGTGCCTTCAAGTCAAATAAAACAACTCTACATAAAGCTTTGAATCACACATGTAAAAATCCACATCAAGCCTTGTTTTCTGGCACCAGCCTCACACCCAGTCGCTACTTGACATGTCACAACCGGAAGCAATGAAGAACCTGACAAAGGAGGCTTCTTTCTGCTCTATAGTTCTACCCAGTTTTGTTCTGAACATATGGGTTTTTGAAATATGGATTTCTGCTGCAGGGTTGACAAGTTCCTATAAGCTGCTTTGTGGTGTGTTTTTTTTTTTTTTTTTAATAAAGACATTGCAGGATAAGGCTTATTGTGTTGAACAGCAACTTCAGTACAGCAATTCAAGAAACAGTGATTTGAAAGAAACTGGATCTCTTTGTTGGTTTCCCCCCAGGGTCACGGTAAGTTGGGGCACAAAGGTTATCGGACCATACAGGGTGATGTTGTAATCAACAGATCAGGTAGGTGAAAGACCTCTGTGACTGTATGATGAGTTATACATGTACAGTGTGAAAGTCATAGAAAACCCGAGGATGGAATGGAAAAAAAGTCTAAAGTGTCAAAAAGCAAAAGCAATTTTGAAACGATTGGTCTTTAATCACTTACTTTTTTTAAAAAAAGTCAACAATCCCTAAACTCAAGGTAAGAGTTCCAGAAGGCCGGTGCTGCCGCTTCAACTTTTAGCAATGTATGCTGCACAACCAGCAGGCTGTGGTCCAAAGACCTCAAGAACCTTTGAGGGATGTGGATGTATAAGGTCTCAGATGTTGTGACGGAGTGGAAAGAGGCCATTGATCCTTCATTCAGCTGTTCACGGTTTGAATCTAGACCTTGAGACCTTCACTGCATGTCTTGCCCCTTTCTCTCTCCTTTCATTTTCTGTCTAATCGCGCAATAAAGTCTTAAGAAATAGTTCTTAGCTATTTGCCCATTCTGAGGTAATAAGTAAGAGCAACAACCTAGTAATGTGGGATCCAGTGTAGCCGGACTAAGAGCGATGTGACAAGAGGAAACTTGCCTGGCTGCAGTGATCAGTCCTGAAGACAGTCCTACAATTCTGTAAATGAACTTATACAAAAATCTAATCTTCAAGAAATAAACACAAACATGAATAACAATTTGAAGTTTCATCATGAGACAATATGGCTTAACTAAATAATATTTCTTAAGTAATAACAACTGAACATTTAAGGTAATACCTGAGTCAAAATCTTCCCAAAGGTTCCTGATGGAAGATTTGGAAAAAGTGGCAAGAGAAACATGACTTTCAATTTCTACATGTCTACATTCTATAGAACAAGAATGTCAGGATTGTTCTTCAGTCACCCAACTTTTAACATATTTAGGTCTGTAGTTGTGTAATAAAATGCAGCTTAGAGAACCTCTTGAGGCCTAAAACAGACTTAGAACTGAATATCAGCAGTATGGAAGATACATTGGACAGTTAAAAGTGCTCAAAAGGTCATGAAATGTGACATAAATCAGAAACACCAAGGGGCCCAAAACAGAACCCTGATGTACACCATAATGACGTGAACTATACAGACTTGCATTGTTGTGTAATTAATGCTTTGTGACTTGATTTTCTACTTCATATTATTTCATTAAAGACACCGCATCCACCTAATTTTTTCTTGAGATCACATCCTGGAACAAAGGAATCCAGTTTGGAGTCAGAAAACATAAATTTTATTGTGTCACGTGGAAAGACGATGTGTTTTGTCGAGACCATTTAGGGTTGAAAAGGTCAAAGTTAAACAGTTTGTTCATGCTACACTTATTTCTCTCAATAGCTCAATATTTTGATGAAGATAGGTTATCATAAAGATGCTCAAATGTCATTTGTTTCAATATTGCATACTGTTTTCTGTTAATGTTTTATATTACCATGATCAAATGAAATTATGAGTGACCTACTGCTGGTTCATAATGAGTCGTAATGACTCCATAATGAGTCACATTAGCACATCTCCTTGACCAGAACTTCATTTTTTAAGAAGCAGTTTAAAAGGTTAAACTCTAAGACTTACTGAATTCAATGCAAATGTCAAGTTGAATTCATATTCATACCAGCCCAACATAAACAAGCAGCTCACACTGTGTAAATGTCAAAATATAATTTCTGACAAAAACAAGTAGGGGTACTATAGTACTAGAAAACCAGCAGATTCAACAGCCAAGACATGCATGTTGCTGATTCATCACTTCAACTGATGCATGTTCAAAACCTTAGCAGTTAAAGTGCAATCAGTCGTTTCAAACATCTTTCATGAAAATATTGATTTGATCATGGTAGGTTGCTCAGCTAAAATGATCCTAAATGCTTCAAAACTACAAAGACAGTGGAAGAAAACTACAATTTGATTGGATCAAAGACTCAGTCGATAATCAGTGCCATGGTGATCAAACGTGGTCTCCAGTTACCTGTGACGACGGTACAATTAGAAGAAGTCTAAGTAAAGTTTTGGCAGGAATCACAGTAGCTCAGGTTTAATGCAATGGAGATGTTTCTCATGTTATGGAGTTGAGCCTATTTATGGAGTACCAGTTAAAATCTATTAAAATACTTGAAAAGTTCATGTTGAATATAAGCTTAGGGATTCACGGGAATGGCAAATATTTCAACATATTTAACTTTATCCAGGTGAGTGTTTAACTGTCATTTCAAATTATTACTTTTTCCCCACTTTCTTTAGAGTGACAATAAACTTCATCCAACCTTTCCATGAATTTTTATGGTAATATAGTTATTATAAGGACTTATTTTTTTAAAATACAGATGTTAGTTTGTGATTTTGTACCTCCACTGCAAAAACACAAAATCTTACCAAGTATTTTTGTTTTAGTTTCTAGAGGAAATATCTTTGTTCACTTGAAATAAGACAAACCTAACTTACAAGTAACTTTTAAACAAGACATAGGAGATTGTTTTACATGAATAATTCCTTAATGCTGATATAAAAAAAAGGGTATTAGTTCTTCTGGCAGGTTATTCCCTGTACAACAAGACATTTTCCCATGTTATCAGTGAAATAATCTGCAAGTGGAACTAGAACTTTTTCATCAAAATTAAGGAATTACTGACTTAAACAAGCTCCTATATCTTGCTTAAAGGTTACTTGGAAGTTGGGTTTGTTTTATTTCAAGTGTATTTATACTAGAAACTAGAGTAAAAAAAACTTGGTAAGATTTTGTGTTTTTATAGAATTGGATGTTTTTTGTCAGATATTGCTTCTTGGATGACATAATATTAGATTAGGATTCATTAATAGTATTCTATAAGAACAAAAACAAATAATCTAAATCCAACTGAGCATTTGTGCTAAGCATTAGTTTTAACTAATGCAAATATCTCAATGTACTTCTTTTATTTTCCGTGTGCGCACGAGTGCAAAACTCAAGTTTTTACCATTTAAATACGGTCTAACGTTCATGCCTCGAGACAATGGCCTTTACCAGGTGAATACTTTCTCATCCTCTGTCTGTCTCTTCAGCTGAAAAATTCAAATAACGCTCTTTCCAATTCAAAGTGAGCGTTTTTGGCAAATCTACGGGAAATGAATCAAGCTGAGTTTTATTAAAAAGGATTTGAATATTCAAATGAACGCTTGACTGATCTTTTGTTTAAGCCCTCTCCCTGTTACCAGTTATTAGCTCAAGCGGCTGAAACGTTTCCCGCATTTTGGTGAATTTCACATTGGATTTACACTGGGGCGAGGAGTCAGAGGAGTGCGGGGGGCGTTATTAAACTATTATTTACATTGACTCATTTCCATTTTGGTTCCCTACAGAAAGTTCAAGATTGACATTTTTTGAACAAACTTTGTGTGTGTCTTTTTTTCTTCTTCCTCGTTTAGTTTTTGTTACAGATTTGCAGTGATGCCTCGATAAAAACTGCGCTCGCTGTTTACCGAGACGTAATTGGCTATCTGGAGAAGAGGAGGAATTTGGGTCTGAACTTTAGGATGAAACAGAAATTACTGCCTCTGAGCGTTTCCTCCTAACCGAAGGTAGTTATTCTCCAAATAGAAAATCTCTGCCTGGCGATAATTACTGCCACGCACTCTCCGAGCGATGCGATATGAATGTGTGAAGCCATTGTACGTGCGGGATCAAAATAATGACATGTCGACCCCACGAGGGGGAAAGGGATTAAAAAATGAGATGGATTGTTTTTTTTGCATGAAAAGCAGTTCAGTGATGTTGAACAAGTGGAATTCGGTGCAGTGATTCAAAAAAGGACAACTTGCCCTCTATGTGAGGCGCGTTAAACAAACCAAGTAATAGTGGCAGACTTCCCATTAATTAAGCTTGAAGGATTCTGTTTCAATCCTCCATTTGTTGATGGGGAATTGCATACTTCACAGCCCCTGCCCCTTTGATGGTACTTTTGGGACCAACAAATTGATTGATGGATCGCTATTTGCATGTGTCTTAAAAATGCATCTTTTTTTCCTCTTTTTCCTCCCTGTTTTTATTGGAAATAATGGAATGGAAGTAAGTGTGGTGGTGGGGCTGGTTGTGTGTGTTTGAGGTGAGGCGGGGGTGTGGAGGGGGGCTTGTTAAGCAGAATTCATTTTCCACCAGATCATAATGCAATCATGGTAGGCCCGCTTTATTGTGCCAGTCAGCACAAGCGCACACACACACACGCGGGCGCTCGGCAGCCACACTCACACAAATATATCTTACTCTGTTTAGGAGATTTGATTTTATTATTCCATCTCACTGTGTCCTATTCAAGCATACACAACAGCCAGACAGTCCTATTTATTTATTCTCAGACTTTTGTAATCAGCCATATCAAGCATGAGCGAGGTTGTTACCCACTTCCTTCATGTCGCTCGCGAATATCACAATGCTTTAAAAGAGAAAAAGTAAAGTAACACTTTGTCGGCGGCACACACAAAGAAAGGCATGGCTCGATTACATGTTGGCCCTGCTGTAAGAAAATTGAAACCCTCTGTAATCCCACCTTAAGGAAATTGCTTTGATTTCCATGTTCGTGGCAATTTCATTATTGATGAGGCAAAGTGAATTGGAAAGAGGTTGCTGTCCAAAAGACCCGCATTAAGTGCAATATTCAAATTGCCCACAACTCTTTCCAGTGTGAGCGGTGACCTTCGGGTGCCACGAAAGAGCCGCCTTATCACCGAGGTAGCTAGTTTTGCCTAGGGCACGTGAGACATAAGCATATGTATATTGATATATTGAGGTGGCCCGCTGCCTCGGCAATGAGGGGATATATATATATTTCTATGTCGGTGTCCGGCGGATGCAGCACCTGTGTCCGCTGATGGGAATGGGTGTCTGGCTTGTGCGGGTGAATTTACTTGAAGGAGTGTATGCAGGGGTTTCAATCTCCCTGCAAAGCATTTGAATATAGGCCGCTGATTTATTACCTTATTTGGTCTGTCTTCTGTATGCAAATGCATTAGTGTGTGTGTGGGGTGGTGGTGGGGTGGCAGTGGCTCCGTTGGTGCGCGCTTTGGCTATATGCATAATGAGATTCCCAGGGTCATCCCTCCGGTGTGTCAGGGACCCGAAGTGAAGCCTCCCGGGAGTGTAGAAGTAGATGGGTTGTGGTGAGTAGGTGATATAGGGGGACCTTGCTAGTCTTTGGATGCCCCCACTCCCCTACCACACCACGCTGGCACTACAAATCCCACCCTTCCTAAACTCCTGGCATGTCCGCAGCCTATCTGCTGCCAGCTACGTCTACTGCTGCCACGCAAGCTAGCTGGGAGTGAGTGTCTCCTGTGGTTCTTGGCTCGGTGGAAGTGCATTAGGCCTCATGACAATATATTTCCCCCCCTCTCCTCCCATCCTCCGTGGCCAATTATGGATCTGATCTGTGTGTTTAATAATTGCCCTCTTCAGAAGCATTCAATTGTGTCCAAATGGGAGTGGAATTGATTTTTTTTCCTTTGTACGATATTAGCCGATTACTTTGAGTGCCCCCCTAATTTGAATCGATTTGAATAATGGTTATTCATGTGATCTTTGCTTTTGCTACTGCGCTGCACGCCAGTGACACGCCCTGAAGGTACAGTACTGCCACTGTGATAACCACACTGTAAGCTCCAGTGTTGGCATGCGCACACAGTTTGTGATTACATGATCTGTCATAACTTTGGAAGTGTAAAATTATTAATACATTAGAGGCAAGGAGACGCAAAGGAGACCGCAAGGGCATTGATCAAAGCAAAATCCGGAGATTGATTCCTCGCGCTGCAAATCAAATCACGTTTGACGATTTCTGCCGCGTCTTTTTTTTTTTAATTTGGGGCGGCTGAAGAAAAGTTGCTGTTAGCATATTCAGGGGATATTTGCTTGTTTATACATAGCAAGGGCCTCAAAATGCATAATCCTGGAGGATAGAGGATGAAAATTTATGAAAAAGACCCGCCTTGACTCACTTTGGTTGAGCATGTATGCAAAGTGCGGTCCCGAGTGCTGTCATTCGTAGCAGAATGAATGCTGCCTTGGCCATCATATGTGTCTCAGAGAGACCTGGGGGACACAGACGGTGATTTACCCCCACCAACACCCTTCCAATAGATAGACAATAGGGCTGTCTGACACTTAAAATATTAAAGAGTGGAATATGCACCACTACGTTGATGTTCACTATCAATATTTAACATCCTTTTATGCATGTATGCTGAGTTGTCCAATTTCATTAAGGCCATTTGTCATCCTGGAGGGCACTGGTCTTGGGCACTGAGGAGCCCAGGGACAAAGCAAAGGAAGGGGGTGACACATGGACACATAGGGGGGACGCAATCTGGCTTCTGTGCATTATATGCACATTATTTAAATTGAATAAGTCTTTGCCTCTCACAGTGCAAATCTTATAAATTTTTTTTGGGTTGCACTTAAACGTTTCAAAACGTCAATGAATGATCTGGTAAAAAGGCAGTTTTCAAATGATTTCACTTTATTGAGGTGGGGAAAAAAAGAAGAAAATCTTGCCCAATGTGAAAAAGCAGTCCTTCCCCTTGTAAATCATTAATTACCCATAATTAACCACTTTTATTTTTTTTGGAAAGCTGAGGTCATTTCATTAGCCACACCCAAGCCTGGTTTCAGTCTGTTCTGCTTAAGCAAGAAATTAATTAAATGAAAAGCTACATTTTTACTCGGTTACATTAACTGGAGTAACTTTTTGGAAAAACAAAACTTTAAGGATTATTTTTAGTACGTTGTCATTTTTACTTTCACTTAAGTGACTTTATTGCTCAATTTGTTGTGAAATCTGATTTTTTTCTTGTTCACATTTCCAATTATCTGACTTGTATGTGAGCGTTCATGTGAACTGCGAACAACCTAAAAGTGTCCGGCGTGTAGTCATGCAGTAAAGGACACAGTAATGTCACATGTAGTGCACATGCTCAGTGTTTGTGGACGTAAACATGGATGGTAATTGTGGAGCTAGCTTTAGATTTTAAAATTGTCCACCCAGCACATTAACAACCTAATCCTCATTATAATCCGCCATGGTTGTTTTTCTTCTCGCTCCCACTTATCAGGAAGTAGGATTGTGACGTTTGTCGAGTATCGGTGACATTAACGTCGGATGAATGATCAGATTCAAGTCGCATAAGGGCTAAAGATAAAAAAAAAAATAGGGATTTGAGTCACTTCAGCTTACAGTGTGAATGTGACCTTTGTTTTGCATCGGCCGTCAAACTGACTCTGTGTTTCAGGAAAAAGTGACAAAAACATCATAGTTATAGTGAAACGCGGTGGTGGGAGTATGATGCTTTCTTTTTCAGGAATCGGACAAAAAAACCTTTACCAGTGGAAGTATGACTTCAGCTTTCTAGCAGAAATCCTGAAAAACAAAGTCTGACAATCAGTTTATGACCTTTGGCTCAAACGTGCTTTGCTGTAGAAGGACAAAGATGAAATGTACACCAGAAAGTAAACCTTTGAATGACTCAAAACCCCTAAATGAAAAATTTAGAAAGGCCTAGTTAAAGTCAAAACTTAAATCCAATCGAGATGGCTCGATTGAACCCATTCTACAAAGAAGGGTGGGTCGCAATGACGTAGGGGTTAAAAAGTGAGCATTACTTTTTCACAAGAGGCCAAGTTGGTTTGAATAGCTTAAAGAATTAGATCATTTAAAAGCATAATTTCACATTTAAGGAAGATGTTTTAGTTTGATATTGGAATTTGTTTTGCCAACTGTAACATTTAAGTGTGACAAAACAACAGAAGGTATCTATTGGGGGCAAAAACCTTTTTTTTTTTTTTTTTAATTTACGTCTCTGTTACAGTACGGCGAACAAAAAGCAACAAACAAATGTACAAACTTTCCGTTGCTGCAGTGCTAATTGTACACAAAGGTCGATCTACTGAAACGCCATCAGTGGTTTGGATTCCAGGCATCAACATCTCTGTGTTGCTGCACTCAAAGCAAGTACATACAAGCACCTTCTGTGTTTCTGAAATCTGTCATTGCTTTGAACGACTCAACATTTGGTTTGCATCTGTGCTATGAATGTCACCGTGTGGGTACACGCTCCTTTTCTTTGTCTTCTTTTCTTTTTTTGTCATTGTAGAGAAAACGTATGAGTTCCTAAAAGAAAGGTGCAAGGAAGCATATAACCACAAATTGTGCATTCATCAGTATGTGTCTGTTCTGTGGGCGTCGCTCTGAGCTCGTTGACTAAGACAACGTGATATACGCGGAGCTGTATTTGCTACCCGTACATTTGGCTCGCGTTTATCACATTTCCTCTAACAATACATCTCGATTCCTAAAGGCACAGAATCTCAAATGTGACATTTTAACAACCCTTATTCCTTTCACGCTGCACCATTTCCTTTTTGCACTTTAGTGTCATTTTCATTCCAAACCTGAATTACCAATTTGTCTTTGTGGCGCAGGCAATTTACATGCATCCGTTTCAGTTTTTTCTTTTTCTTTTTTTTTTATATGCAAAATGCACTAAAGTGTAGCATTTTTCCCATCACAAGGATATTTTCCCGGGTCTAATTTCATGGTTTTGATGGTGAGTGAGTCTGTCTCGGAGGAACTGTACCTCTTGTTCTCATAGCTCCTGGGTGACGTCTTGATGACAAGTGTCTTTAATATGCATGGAGAATGGCAGGTCCCACATTTTGTCCTCACAGTTTTGCATGTTGAGGGGAAATTGCCCGGCGCTGGAGCTGTGGTTACTGTAGGAGACGGATGTCAGTACCCATTCAGAGAGAGACCCTGGCTTTTTATGATTATTGCCTCTGTGTACGGCCATTAAAAAGCCGAGTGGGGGGAATTGTCCGTGCGGCGTTTTCGGCTCTCAGAGTGGTGGCCAAGTTCCAGAAGGAAGGCCTGCACAGACTTTTTCTTCCCTTTTCCTCCCCTCCTTCCCTCTTATCTTTGCCAAATGCAAAAGGCCAACATCTTTTGCCATGCCACAGCCAGACTCAAATAAAATCACAAAGATTATTTGCTTTGAACACACACACACACAGACACACACACACAAAAACAATGATTCTCAGGCTCATAAAGGCATCAAAAGTCTAAATTAAAAACAGAAAAAAAATAGAGACAGATTTAGCTCGCAGGGAAGACATGTTGCTTTCACTTGTGTCACTGTATGTGTTTTGGCTACGTAAACAGAGGTTCACCGCAATCTCAAACCCCTCTGCACGCAATTAGGCTCTCAGCCATTCCTCAATGTGTACTGAACGGTTTGTGCTTTGCAGTGTGATGATTAAATCTAATTAAAATGCTTGCATTGATGCCTCAAATCTGATAGAACATGCATTGTCTTATGATTTTCTCTGGCTAGTGAATTTTAATGTACGTTTTTATTTATTTTTTGGCTGAAACTATGGTTGGTAAATGCACTGCTTATTTGAATTATGGGAAAATAAAGCTACTAGGTTATGTAAAATGGCAAATATATGTATTTTTTGGGGTTGACGGTTTTCACCATTTTTTTTGTGTGTTATGCACAGGATGGATGCACAGCTGTACTGCTCCGAATGTCGACGCTGATAAGCATGAACCACGCATCTGATTTTTTTTTTTTCTGATGTGACGTCGAGCGCACTTCGCTACCGATAGGTTCAGCCAAATTGGGGTCACATGAAATGCTTGATTTAAATGAAAAGTTTTCTTAAGAAACACCCTTACTGCTTGGAGTTTTGTTTTTTGTCACAGTGATGCAGGTCATAAATGCGGAGGTGTTCTGAGCTGCAGGAAGTGTAGATAAAAGCGGCACGTATCAAACATGTCTTGTCACATTCAAAAGCTGAAAATGTATCTTATTGGGATTTTATGCAGCATAACACAAAAGCAACTGCATAATTGTAAAGTATGCTAGGTTTTATAGAGCAATTACAGCTGGAAGCCATCAGTCATGCGCCTCTTCAAGCACATCATGAGACTGAAGGTTTTTAGCAAATACTTTGACCGAAATAGCTCAAGTTCACATCCAATACGTGCGTTCACTTTAGTTTTCAAGTCTTGCCAAAAAAGATTTTTTTTTAGATTTAGGCCCAGGTCGTTCTAACACAGACATATGCTTTGATCCAAACCCTGGAGGTTTTGGTTGTTGTTTAGTTGTCAGCATATTCAGCATTCAGGGTATTGCTACCTCACAAATCGTTTCCATGCCAGCCAGAAATTTAACTTTGCTCTCATCTGACCAGAGCTCCTCTCCGTACATCAATGCGCCACTTTCTGTGCGTTCCTCAGTCTTCATGATGCTCGCTAAAGTTCTTTAAATAGCCTCTTAGGCCTTCACAGCTGAATTAGATTACACACAGGTGCCCTAAATTTACTCGTTATCTTCTTGGAAAAGTGGTTATCCCGGGTTTTATTTAGGAATTTCAGAGTAAATATGGCAGAATAAAAAACATATGACATGCTTTTTTTTATGCTTTTCATTGTAAACCATGCATATTTTTATTCATCTTTGTTGGTCAGTTTAAAAAAAAAATCTTAATAAAATACAGCACAAAATCCATGGTAATGTGGCCAAATGTGGAGAGAGATGAAGGTACGAATATTTGTGTCACAAACAAAACTGAGCAAAACAGTCCAACTACAGTAAACTGTTGCTGTCAGCACAAGACTGCAATAAATTATATATCTGTCAACCATTAACTTTCAGTTTTGTAAGGAATGTGCTGCTTCGCCATGTTTCTTAAAGTGCACGACATGACCTGCAATACTGGATGTGTTTTATATGTAATCTCTAATCCAGTGGTTCTTAACCTGGGTTCGATGGAACCCCAGGGGTTCGACGAGTCGGTCTCAGGGGTTCGGCGGAGCCTCTGCCGCGGAGGTAAAGACACACTTGTGTAAAGTCGTGATGACACGCCCCGCTTGGCCATCACTTGCTGCAGAGAATCACATGACATTGCTTGGCCAATCAGTGCTGCGGGGAACTCAGTGCGAGCAGTATTCAACGGCTGTCGTAGTTGTACGTCGCGTGGTTTCTTTCTTAATATTTTAATCCATACTAACATGTCGAGCAAAAAAAAGAAGAAATTGAACAAACTTTGCTATGAAGATGCACTTGCCAAGGTGAAGCCACGCCCATCTGAACTGGTCTCCCGAAAACAACAGCAGAAGTCACACTGACTTGCAGGTATGGAATTGGTGCAATACTTTATTCTGGCCCCAAAAAAGTATTTTGTCAGCTTGCTGAAAGAAGGCTGCTACACTTTTCTCCTTATTCAAAAAAGAAATGTAAAAAATAAGTTGATTGGAAATTGTTCTAGTCATCGAAAAACGTCTGTCGTAGTGATGAAACTAAAGGAATTATAATTCTTAAAAGTTTTTTTAAAACTATATTTAGAAACTATGTTTGTAGCTGCTGTACAGTAATACTACAATAGGTGCTACTGTAAAGCAGCGGAGTGGAGGCTGGCAGAAACTTTGTCAAAAACTGTCAGCTTGTTATGTAAGAGTTATTCTACAAAGTGCAGAGCGATAAGATGTGACAATATGAAACAATGACGCTTATTGTTTATTATCTGTTTATGTCACATTTTTCTAGAACTTTTGATGCTTTCTTTTGGACTGTGAAAGGAAAACTGAAATTCCTCAATATTCTTTCGCAGACGCAGACGATGAGGCTAAAAGCTTCACAAAACGCAGCTCGATCTGTGACAATGACAATGCTTGATAAATCCGCCAAACTTTGATTTGGCACACGCTGAACTTAAAACTTTTAACAATGTCAGCAATAACTTGTTAAAGTGACAGTTATTAGAAAACAAAACCTATTTTAACTTCTTATGACATCGAAAAATAAACCACAACTGAACATATGTTTTGCTCATATTACATATCGGTTTGAATATTCCTGTCATTTCACACGATGTGGATGCTTTTTGTCGTTCAAGCTATTGACGCCTATATTTAGCACTGAAGTCTGACTGTTTGTGGCGAGGAAGAGAAAAGGAAAATTAATCAGCTTTGACAAGAACCGAGAAGTTCTCATGATGAGCTCTAACTTTTGTCCTGTGGAAGATTTGTTTAGACACAAATACCTCTGTCTTAAAGCAGGGCTGAATAAGACGCACCGCTAAGGCTCTACATGGAACGTGACAGGTGAACTCCAATCACTGAGAGCTGGAAATATGTTCAGGTATCTCAAGTCAAGGAGATATATTTTCCCCAAGAATGCAGACTATATAACGTGGGTTGTTAGGATTGTTTTATGCTAATGTTTGATGGTCTCAATACATCGAATTTATGAAGGAGAGATCTTGTTTGTCTCTTACTTCACGCTTTCCCCCCCACCCCCAGCTCTCTGGCGTGTCTCATTTCTCACCTGAATGACACTCTTTGCAGTCAATCCAAACACACGCGCACAGATCACACATAGCAGTGCACTTAACCATACACAGTTGCACCACTAAGCTCCTTTTCTTTTCCTTATTGTCTCACACACGCACACATGAACGTACACCTCTGGTGGCCGTATCCGCCACACTTCTTACTGGCGCTAATCAATCTTACAATACATTCATCATCAGCTCCCCACCGCAGGCTCCGTCCTGCTGAGTGAAATCTCATTTAGGCCTCTTTGGATGTTTCTCTGCGGAAATGCAAAATTACATCACGGACACGGAGGGGCTCGGCCTGGCAGGGAGCAGCCAGTGACAATTAGACACCGAACAGACCAGGTGTGAACGGTGTTACCGCACTCCGCAGAGAGAAGGATGGCTCGCGTGAAAAAAAAAAAAAAAAAAAAAAAACATCTTAAAAACCGTCCGACTGTCTATCACATTCAGAGCGATTTTTCTTTTTTGTTTCTGTGGAATAGTAAGAAGTGGAATGGCTGGGAGATTTAAAAAAAACTGGGAGAATTTGCTGCTTTGCTTTATTTCTAGTATACCTTCTTAAACTTATATTTTGAAATGAAACTAGAAATCAAATAGCTTAGGGTGCATTCACATCATTCCGGTTTAGTCTGCTTTAACAAGCTTGTTTTCGGGCAATCGAACTCTGATACGGACCACTGAGATGAAGTGAACTCTGTCACGGTTCGAATTCATATGTGGAAGAAAGCAGACCAGAGACCGCTCCAAAAGTGAACTACAAACGCAGGGAATTCTGGGTAAATACAACATAAACACTTGTCTTTTAACAAAGACAAAAATGAAATCCACTCCATTTCTGTTTACATTTTGCAAAGAGGGAAGTTGTGCTCATGTCTTCGTCAGAGATTTTTGTGTTGTTTTCTTCAATGGTTCTTGATGCAGCGCCACCACAGGTGAGGGGAGGAACAACTTTTCCAAAGGGTTTGGATTATTGGATGAAGTGCAGTGAAAGTGAACCACACTGACATCGACTGCAACAAACCCCTTATATTTGTACGTATGTGGCGTTTTGGGGAAATTGTAGTTGGTGATTTTACAAAGGACCTATGGATTCAACACGTTCAAATGGCAACTTTTTATTAACAGTGCAAAGAAAAAGTGTTTAAAGTGCAGTTTTGCGAAATACATCTATTTCTATTTGGCTGAAAAACCACCTCATCCTAGAACAAAAAACTTTTTACTGAAAAACATGTTTTGTTTCTAAATTGTAATGTTCAGCTAATTTATTCTTGTACTTTAAATTTGTGCAAATATATGATTAATGGAAACTCAGCTACTGACAGGGTTGTAAATGAAAAGTAAGAGCCTGTATATCGTCCAACTACTTAATTTAAGTGTCTCTTTGTTCAATTCTGCTTGTCTGGTGTGAATAAAAAAGTTATCAAATCATTTACTCCTTTATAATTTATGTGATTCATCACTGCACAAGGTACAGTTGTTAAATAAAGCAACATCCTCCTAAGATTATGGATTTAAAATAAGAAGTGTCTGAACAAAACAATTTAGATAAAATGCAACATTAGAAAGTTCTCTATGGTTTTAGTCACGTTAAGCCGCTGCTGTTTGTCCCATATAACTTGAGCTTAGTTAACGTAAGAATTAGACTGCGAAGCTAAAAGCGACGTCCATTTTTCAGAGTCCTAACAATTACAGCGCAACTGAGACTTAAATTAGGAGTCATGCAGCAGTAATGGCATTATTGTTTCGCCAAATCCTTTACACAGCAGTGTTTCCGCTTTAAATGATTCCATCCAAAAAGGAAATTTGTTCCACACTTTAATTAATTTTAGGAAATTAATGAACGAAAACTTAAGCACCGCAACGCCTAATTACAATGAACCTGAGCCTCATATTGGGAGTTTTAAGTTTATCAGTGCTGTTAAGCGTAGAAGGGGCGCAGCAATACATCCCCCTTTCACAGCCTATTAACACATAGATACACACTGCAGCGCCGCAGTGGAAAGAAGATATAGATCCAAAATGTAAAACGAGGCTTGCTGTAATGCTCACTCCTCCCCAATATGACCACTTTAAAGTCTTCTTTTTTTTCTGAACTTAACTTGCCATCAGGCTTGCTTATGAGAGACAGTATGTGACAGAAAGTGAGCGGTTGCTTGTGCTGTTTTGACAGCAAAGAGATGGAGGAATACAGGAAACTTCTTGAAGAATTCTCGCCTGTGAAAAAATCATTTCTTTATTATTTCAAAATTCATTGGCACCCCTGCAGACTGCGTTAAATGCCTTCTTTGGAGTTGGTTATGCAGCTAACAGTGAACTACGGTTACTAAACGAGAAAAAACAACTGTTTTAACTTTAATAAGATTATATGTGGAACAATACTTTGTGCAACTCCCCTTTGGTCAGTGGACATTTGTCTATCATTTCACATGCTTGGAGCAAACAGAGATCTCTGAACATTTCTTATTTTTACAATCTCTGTAGATTAATAATGGTCTCCATTTTTATTTTATTTTTTTTTGCCTCATAGACCACTACTGTCATCTTGTAGGTCATATCAACTTTTTCTTTTTAATTAATAAACAATATCTATTTTTACTTTTTTAAGACCAAGAGGATTTGATTTTTTTCAGGTAATATTTGCCCCAGAAACTCAATCAGTTGCCTGTGCTGATTGGCCAAATATGTACAAATTTTTAATTCTAGTTAAGAGGCCAAACTAAAATCACTTCAGGGCAGAAAACGTCCCCGGTGCCACACATTAGACACACCAGAGTACACCTGGAGAGTACTCTGGTGGAGAGTACCAGAGTACCATGCCCTTTTTTTTAACGCCGTTTTCTGCTTAGTTCACCCCACAGACTTTATTTATGTCTGGATACTGAAAAGACCACAAATAAAGACTGATTATGTGTCTGGTGAACCAATTCAGTATTTACTGTGCTTTTGAAAGATCAAATGTTTTTCAATTTTCAGTTTTCTGTCATTTTCTTTACAATATCCTGATAATAACTCCACATAATTACTTTTGTGACAGTAGGTAAGAAGTGGCACCAGTGAGATGATGATTATTGGTTGTTACGATGATTTGGTGACCACTTCTTTACGGTTCTCTAATAGTGAGCCTTTTTTGACCTCTCTTACTGTCCTGCTTCCTTTGCATTGTAGTCACTGCCTGACATGACACATTCTTTGTGTCACGTTATATTTCTGCCCCAGGGAAACAGAAACTCATGAACATAAACCACCCAGAAACAATAATCAACTTTTGAAAAAGTAAGGCAAAGGTACAAAAGGATTTCCTTTAATATTAAAGAATGCAACATTTTGTTAGTTTGAGGGAGAAAAAAAGTGATTTAATTTGTTTTAAGGCACATATATATTTACCACAGATGCAAAAAAATGTTTCCTTTCTTTCTAAAAATGTTCGAACGGAGAATTATCTTCCATTCAACCTGAAAGGTGATGTTTAATATGACAGTAAACAAAACACAGAGCCTCATTCGTTAATTATTGCTCTTTCACTCACAAATTTTGGCTAATTTTAATCGCTAATGTCTCAGAAGGGTCATCGCGCAACTGGACGGTGACTTCACCGTGATGACGCGAAGAGATACATGAAAATCTGTGCTGGTGAAGTATGAGTTTGTTTTTTCCTCCATATTCCAGGTGCCTCTTTAGATACATCCAGCCAATTGATAGGAGTGTGAGCATGCAAAGTAGACATCTTTACAGCGGCAGGAGTGTGTGTGTGTTTGTGTGTCTGTGCACGTGTGCTAGCGTGCTCGCGAAGTGCGCAGGGTTCACAGGCCCGGGCTTTGACATTCACGCTACACCACCTACGCGCCGGGGTCCCATCTCGAGGTCATTTACATATCTTTGAAAGACAGATTGAAAAGAAAGAGAAAGGAGGTGGCAGAGGGAAAACGGAGGGAGGGTGCGCAGGGAGGAAAGAAAAAAAAGAGGGGGAAAGACGAGATAGATGGAGAGGAAGAGGAGTGATAGAGAGAGTGGGAAAAGGGAGGAAAAAAGGGAGAGAAAAAGACCAAGCTGGAAGATTACACCCCCCCCCCCCATCTAGCAAAATGAGGGAGAGGGGAGAGTTAGAGGGGGGTGTGCAGGGGCCTACTGGGAGGATCCTTATTCATATTTGTGTGTGAATTGTTTATCACGGTGACAGAAGCGTGCCAGGGCTGAGATAAAGGCAGCGCTCCATCACGGGGCTGTGACAGCGGGAGGACACGGCGGCGCACTCACCGCAGCAGCCCCAGAAATATTATTAATAGATGCTGACTTGATTTGCCACGATTGCAGCGTCTTGGCACCGCTTGATTGTGGCCTGTGAAGTTCCGTCCAAAGGGGAAGCTATTTTTCATGAAGTGACAGAAGTCTTTGCGATTTCTATCCACACTCCCCGCACCACCACCACCACCACCAGCAGCAGCAGCAACACCACCTCACCTTCCTCTCTCCTTATCCCCTCCTCTCTCCTTTCCTCCTCTTCTTCCCTGCAGTTGAGGAGTTGCATCTTTTTTTTTTTCCCCACAGAGCTGATATGCAAGGCTGCTTATTATGAGAGCAGTGTCAGATTTAGAGAAAGAAGGGGGGAGAAGAGGAAAAAAAATAAAATCGGGAGAAATAGTCGCTCCTTTGATGGGATGGCCTATGAGATGGCCTGTAGATGATATCCGGTGTGCCTGTGTGTGTGAAGCTGCCAAGCATGAATAAACTTCAGTAGTTTCAAAGAATATCACAGCCTTAGCTATATTGGAAAATTTGTTATCACACATGTACATACATAAATGCATAAGTTCTCACAAAGCCAGTAAACACAGATTTTCATCCTTTTTCTTTTTTTTCCCTATAGACACACGTCACGATGCTTGCATTAGACCTCATGGCGAGGTTCGAATGAAGGCTGGTTTACAGTACAGAGCAGGAAGCTGACATGCGTCGCTACCGTGCTGAAGGCGGCCACCCTGGCGCGGATTGAGGGAGACTCGTTTTCACCCCCTCACTTCCCCCAATTCGCTCATGTGCGTGTCGGCGCCGCCATGAGAGGGCCTCGCAGTCCCATGATCTGCGGCAAAAAAGTGAATAAACAGGCTTTTTTTTTTTTTTTTTAAGTGGGGGGGCTGTCAAAGTTCAGTTTATACACACACCATCTTTGATAAATTTCTCTGCGACTATGATTTGAATTTCAATCCTGGCCCACCAAGTTTCACAGGCCTCACACATACACCCCAACCTTAGTGCAAAAAAAAAAAAAAAAAACACAGGAGGGAGAAGATCTGGGAGGATATTTGACAATGAAATAGAGACACAGAGAGAAAACCTTTGTGCCTAGCTTTTTTTTCTTTTTTTTTTCATCTCCGAAAAAGAAAAAACCGCAGACGAGCCTCACTGAGTGGAGTTGAAAGCTGGAGAGTTACAGTGAGATCACGGCTCGCAGACCGCCGTCATAACGGCACGGCCGCCTCACCCTCCCTGACCTTGTTTGCGCACAGACTTATCAAAACGACCATGAGATCAGAACGCGGCGGAGTTTCTCAGGTCTCTCTCTCTCTGCCGCTTGCGCACACACACACACCTGCGCCTGGCAACCGCAGGCTCTGTCCTCATTGGCGTGGAGACGGGAAGGAGCTTGCGGTCGCACAGACAGACACACACAAGCAAACACGGTCGCGCACACAGCACACACTCGTACGCACATTTTGCAGCGGAGTGATGTACTGGTGGGGGCCCTAACCTCATACAGGATGTGCGCTTGTCTCCGTACAGCCCTTATCTCTGCGCGCTGCACTGCTACTGCAGCCAAGAGGCCACAGTGTGGGTGTGACACCTGCCAGGGAGAGGAGAGGAGGCGGGAGGGAGCGGGAGAGTTGACTGAACAAACAGCGAGATCGAGAAGGTGGGGGGTGATGAAGATAACTTTATGCTTTTTTTTTTTCTAAAAGAAGCTAGATTCGTCATTTCACCAAGTTGTGTTGGTCGTAATTGTAACAAAATCGCCATCCCGGCGCCCGCCTGCCGCTAACTAGCCCCAAAACGGCCGCAAGATGTTTCCCGTGTTTTATCCAAACCGCTGCTTCCTCCGCGCCGGACATATTCTGCACGTACGTTTCTTTTTGAGAACTGCAATCTTTCCAGTCTCCTGACAAATAGCCACCACTGTTCAGTGTAGGCCGACAAATTAATTCCAATAATATTCAAATATGATGGCGGAGGCAGCGGCAGGCCATCTTTATTCAGCATTATGCTTTCTCCTCGGAACATTGTTTATCCAATCTGCACCCGTGCCGGCCGCCGTCTACTTTGGAGTGTTTGGTCTTTTTCAGCAATCTGTTTCTGATATTGCTTTATTTTCCTGGGACAGAGTGATTTTTTTCTCTTTTTTGCACAGGCCTCATAATATTCCACCCTTAATGGAATCACGGTGCTGAACCCCACCTCCCGACTCCCCACATCCCCGCTACCCCCCTCCACCCGACCCCTCTCAATTTGAATAAACGCATTCAATTAAATCAAAACCTAGAATAGTGTGGCTTTTAATTGAAAGGGAATTATCCTCTATATGATTTCAGAACCGATCTCTGGGGAGGTAGTGGTCCTTTTCAACAACTCACCAATTAGACACTTGTCTCTTAAATGGAAACTACCTCCAAAGGAAATGCCCCGCATTAGGGCTTAATGATTTGGGCACTTACCAATTACGGTAGCAATGAATTTCTTTTCTCGTTAAAACAAGACGTCATTTTATGGATTCATAAAAGCTGCTGCTCTGTATACTGTTGAGGCTTAGAGGGAAGAATGGGGGGTGGTGCTAAGTGGTGCAATTACATCATATGTTTTGTAACACATTGTGTATTCATATCTGCATCATAATTCAGACAGGTGGATTTATATATGCTGCATTGATTGTTATTTTGTTTTTTTTGAAAACTGGAAAAAGCAAATCTGCTAAAACTTTGTCTTGTAAAAAATATATTCACACCCTTTATGCTTGTTTGACATTTTGCCACGTTACGGACAAATGTTTTCGTATCTTGCTGGGACTTAAATCAACATGTTTTAACGCATAATTGTAAAGGACGGGACGGTGGAGGGGTTGTTCTTGTGTTTCCACAGATAAAACTCTCAACACTTCAACTAAGGCATGTTTTTTTCACCTAATCGGGCTGGGAAAAGTGAGAATTGACCCAAGCAGCAACCAGGAGGCCTATGCTAACTTTGGAGGAGCTGCAGAGATACACAGCTCAGGAGGGAAAATCTTCCCACTGGAAAACTATTTGTCAAATCCAGCCTTCAATTGGAACGTGGCAAGAAGAAAGTCGTAAAAAGTCCTCTTTGTGATCTTTTTGGCATACTCTGCATGCAAACCGCAGTATAATATGATAACAGCAGCATCGTGCAGTTCATTTTTTTAATTTGTATATCAGCAGGAAAAAGGAAAACTGGTCACAGTTTATGTAAAGTAAAGAATACAAGCTAATTCTTGAAACTGAAGGTTGCAGAAAACTCAAACCTTTTACCATTAGCATACAGTCTGGTTTAGGTCGTAGCATATTAATGTGTGAGAACGTCCCAGTCCAAGTCCAGAACTAAATTCAATTGGGAATCAGTGGTAAGAAACAAATTTAATGGGTACCTAACTCTACTTTCAATTTGACGTGGCTTAAGTTACTTTATAAAGAACAGACAAATACCCCAAATACACATTCAGCTGTATTTGTCAGAAAAGGTACAAAGTACTGACATGAGCAGATGAATGAAAAAAGCACGCCACACTTTTAAGATGTGTTTTTGTTAAAACTTTGGAAATTCAGAGGTACACAATCATAAGACTGAAACTTAATAGAAGTGAATTTTTTTTGCTAGGGATTCTTGTTTAAAAACTTATTATACTCTTCATCAAAATCCTTTTTGTTCAGTAAAGCCATTGTATTGACAAAAGAGGGCAGCAGGCTGCCACTGAATGACCGTTTCAGCGAAGGGGGAAAGCAAGGAGGAGGAGGGGTGATGTTGGCCAGAGGGGAGACTGTGCGTCTGGTTTTGCTCACTGAAGAGGGCCTGCTTGTCTGCTCGCCTCGCCTCCAATAGCTGTCTGTCTGCGTGAGTGACTGCGAGATTGGTTTATTTTAGTTCATCATCTCGCTCATCAATCTTTTACATGGGACCGGGTCAGCAAAGATGACAAAAGCGAATCGCTTATGTGGTCTAAAGTTTCTGGCAGAGACTCGGTGTGAGTAAACACAAAAGACTCACTCTTCCCTTTCTTCTTAAGCCCCCCTAACCCTCCATTTGCTCTGAAAGTGCTACCCACCCCTCCTCCCCACCCCATTTCATTCCCCGGCCATCACACACTCTCCACTCACCCCCCCCCGCCCCACACACACACACACAACACCCGTTCCAGAGATATATGAAGGCAATGTGTGGATCTGGATGGCTTTGTGAACTAGGTGCCAGACCACATCTGAGAAGTTGTGCTGAGGGAGCACATTGCGTTGGTGACGTCGTCCTCCTCTCCCCTTTTTCTTTCTCCTCTGCTTGCACTTCTTCTTCTTCTTCCTCTTCTTCTTCTTCTTCAAGGTGTTTGCAAGTGACCACTGATTGATGGGTTTCTCCATTCGGCCAGGCGTCGTACCAGAAAAGTTCCTTCTTCTGCCCAGATTTATTCCCAGGCATGTGCTCTGCTGAGTGACAATTGGATTGCAGCTTGTGAGGGGTGGAGCAACCAGTAATAGTTCTGATCAGGAAGGAGAGTTTCAAAGGGGAAAAGAAAAAATAATAATAATTTAAAAAATCAACAGAAGCGCGTGAAGGAAATATCGGAATCTGAGCTTTTTCTGCTGAATTTGAACACATGTCGAGTATTGAACGGATTTGTCAAAGTTCGGAAAAAAACCCAGCAGATGCAATGCTGAGGCGTTACTCTGTATGTGAGCGTTTTCGCTGAAGCTTGACCGAAGCCTTCAACAGCTTACCACAGAAGACTTCGCTTCTTTAACCTTTCTGCATTTTAAGATTTCCAAACTCATACTGCTGTCATCTCCCGTCTAGTAATGTCACACTTTAAACATGTGGAAAGAGGTGGTGGGGGGCGGCTTCCTATCAATAACATGTAAATTTATTTCCTATTTAATTAGTGTGAAAACACATAGAAGTACACTTGATGGGAATAATTAATTAAGATGAAAATGTTTCGTGTCTTAAATGCCAAATGTCTTTGAAACCCAAAGTAAAACTGTGAAAGAGGTTTCAAGCAACTGTCTAAAACGCAACTGACGTTCAATCTGATTAAAAGAAAACAGGAAATTTCGAAATTAGCCTATAAAGATTAAGTATATCAGCAAACATTAAGAACCGTCATAAGACTTGTGTTTGGGAATGCTTCTGTGTCAGAGCTGGACATTTTAATTTGTCTGTCGCTTTAGCTAGTTTAGCAAACTTAAACTTGCTAGCAGGCTAGGCTTCTTAAAGGGTTAGTTCTGTGAGGTTCTGTAAATTTATTATTGGTAAGCTAATATTACCATCATCTTACCCGAAGTGGAAAGATATTACATCACTGTGAGTTTGTTGAATAGTTAAATAAATCCGTCTGGTGGAGGAAATTTAACAAGCTCGCCTGGTGTACAGTGGCTGTTTTAGCTAACTAAAAATAATTCAAGCTAAAGGTTTTCACATCAGAATCTACAGTTTTACAATAGACAAACTTTAAATTTGTTGTATTTTTGAAGCCAGACATTATCCATGTTACTTTGTGGCGTTGATGTACCATCAACCGGTATTTTTAAGAGAACTGAGACCTGAAGCACTGAAATAAAACCTGATAAAATTACAGTTTGATTAGTTTCAAATATACTGACTAAATGGTATGACTAGATTGTTATCTTCACCATGTCAATGATTTAGTTACTTTAAACAATCTCAGGGTTTTACATCTTACTAATACAGGTGAGGCAAACCTTAGCAATAAACATGACATCCTAGCTGTTTTCAGGTTAAGTTTCACGTTTCACCTTGGTATAATAGATCTAAAACATGTTACAATTTTAATCAAAAATAATTATAATTTTACATTTCTTTGTTACATAAGAGGATAAAACATACACATGAATATTCTTGTTTTGTTAAAAACAACCTGATTTAGTTGTGCAAATCCAACACTTTTTTTCCCCCAGGATGAATAAAATGCACCGTTTCTTTAATCAGTGTATTTTTATTTTACTTTTTTCAGATTTGTTAAATTTTGCCTAATTAAATTCAAATAGAACTGTATCATAGAACAGGTTAATAATCTCTGAGATGAAAATAAATGGTTGCTGTAATCTGAAGATCACATGTAAAATATTTAATCAATTTGAGAAATACATTGCATCCTAAGGGAGCAGATGTCCTTGAGCGAGAAGATCATTGGGAAAGAGTTTTGCTGTAGGCACCGGTGTCCTCATGTGCTACTTCTTACTGAGGAACTTTAAGACTAAACTCACACTAAGACTTTAAGACTGCACTGTTGGTTCATTATCATAAAGTGCTGATGTCGTATGGTGTTGAGAATTATATTGAACTGTTTCTGTAACTTTTTTTTTTCTTTCTGCAGCTAACTCCAGAGGCTCCACAGCAGTCCCAATGCAGAACCGTCTTTGATTTTACTGGTTTGTTCAGTTTCCCGAACACTTATTTCGATGCCCCAATACACAGTAGCAGCGTCTCACTTTTGTTCTTAGACTTTTAGAAGATATACAAAATCCTCAGCTAAAATTCTTCAAAAAATGCTGTAAAGTTTGGTCTGAGCCTCAGTGTCGCATTTCACGTCTAATCTTTTCCCTCAGGTGAACGCTCCGGTACCTGTAGTCGTCATCATCATCATCATCATCATCATCATCATCATCATCATCATCATCCCCACATCTTCTCCTAGCATTAATTTTACCAGAACGTTAAGTTCATATTCACCTCATTTCCTATCATATCATGTTCTGAGGGAATTATTTGTCCAAAATCCTAGCTGTAGCTGTTATTAATATGTAGCCTATCTTTTCATTAACTAATCTGGGTGAAAAACATTGTTTGTTTTTTTTTACTCTAAGCGTTCATTTGTAGTTTGACTTGTCCTCACATGTAATAACTCTCATAGCATATAGTATTGAATGACATTTTCAATATGAGCTAAGATTAATCTAACATACCTTAAACTGTATTCCAACCATTTATTCAGAAAATATAATTGAAGAATAATCCCGTCTGTTTTAGACCATGGCAGTTTTTATGACTGTTTAATCTGAAGGTGATCTAAATGCCAAAAAGCACTGAAAATTATTTATTTATTTTTTGCTATATCCAGATTGTGTCCACGTAAACCATAAAGGATCTTGCAAGCTCTTTTTTGTTTCAGAAACAAGATGAAGGCCTC
>CAEFZX010008899.1:0-30685 GCA_903066825.1 Alfaro cultratus
TCAACAGGGCCCAGTTTATTGATCCCCACAGCGGTAAACCTGACAGGAAGGACTCTGTTGTTGATCTCCACTGTGAACTTCCCGTCATCAGATTTTGTCATGTTGCTGAGGGTCAGTATCCCGGTGGTCAGGTCCAGATCTGCTCGGCCTTTAAAGTCACCCAGATATTCCAGAGGAACCGCATCCTTAATGTATTCAGCTACAATGTTCCCCTTATGCTTCCAGGTGATGCTGGTGATGGGCCCAGACGGCTTTGGGTCGAGATCCAGATTCCCGCCGATCTCAAAGTATAAAGTCTCCTGAGCCGCGACCTGCAGCGCCAGCAGAGTCAGGAGGGTCATGGCTCTGACCAGTCGTCAGAGCTGCTCCATCATGGCTCCATCATGGCTCTGATGGCTGGTCAGAGCCATGACGGAGCCATGACGGAGCCATGATGGAGCCATGATGGAGCCATGACGGAGCCATGATGGAGCGGCTCTGCAGAGTAAGCAGCGTTTTACCAGAGGAGCTCCACTCCTTCTGGCTCTGCTCTGTTCCCATCTGGTGGATCCGTTTTTAGGATCTTTACTGCCACCTGCTGGATGCAGACAGTCAAATATAAATATATTCATCTCTCAAATATCATTGCTCTTAATAAATTATGCTGTTAAACTTCTTTAGCTTTAACTTCTAAATACCTTTTGCTGTAACATGCAGTTCAGATATTTGTCTACAAGAATTGATGCCTTTTTTAAAATAAATGTAAATGTTTAATTTTTTAATGCTGGTTGAAGGACTTCAGTATGTTTTACTTTAGTGTCTCATCAGCATTAAACCATCTGTTATCTACACCTGTCAATCTTTCTGGTTTCCCAAAACACAGAATGAAAATTTGATCCAAGGTTTACTTCTACTGACCTCATTCATCTATTAAAGAAATTGATTTTATAATTATGGACAATAGACACGTAAAGAAAGCATTTAAGTTATTCATCAAAAAGGTTTGTGACTCCTGTCCTAAAGTTACTTTTTGGTGTAATCTCCATTTTAGCATAAATGACTTTGTAGCTTAGCCCAAATTTCAATTTAGTATCACCTCTATTTTAGCCTAAAGTCACTTTTTGGCTTAAATTCTAGTTTAGCATAAATTTGATTACAACATAACTTCAATTTTAGCATAAATCTCTTTAGCTTAAGCTAATAAGTGAAACTGTGTCTCAGTGGAAATTGTTTAGCTGCTGGTAGCAAAGCCTGAACAGAATTTATGCTAACTGATGCTCAGACCAAATTTTAAGCAAAAATGGAATTTAATGTAAATTACATATTAGCATAAATTTATAGAATAGCCAAAATTCAATTTTTGGCTCAAACTACATCTTAGCATAAACTATTTCACCATCAGTTCTGCTTTTACATTAACAGTTATGAATAACTTTGTAGCACAAAGACCTGGTAAATATATGGAATTGACTGAGAAACGATTGTGAAAGCTGATAGTTTTAACTTTATCCAATCGGTAACTTTGGTCCATGACACGTTAGGCTATGAAGCTTACCGGAAGTTGACTGAACAACCGTCCTCCTGCTGAGAAAAGAGCAGAACCAGAATTCAATACTTGCAGGCTGACCACCAACCTAAAGCAGAAAATCAGCATCACGGTTCAGAACTCAGTCTGTTCACTGATTGGCCCAGGAGAAATCAATATCAAAGATCTTTGATGTATTTAGTATTCAAAACATACCTAACATGGCAAAAGTATTAAGCCAAGTTAAAATGTTGGCATTTTAAAAACTCAAATGAAAAGAATTCAAACATGATTACAAAATAAAATCAGGCAAAAGAAAATAAATTGTCCAAATCTATTAGTTTTTTCAATATAACTGCATGTTTGTGTCTGATGGTCTTTTGGTTGAAACATCATCCAGTGAAGTTACTGCAAACTAGAAAATAACAGACTTTAAATGGTCTCAGTGTAAAATGATTCATGTTTTATTCCACATTAATAATAAAAAACAAGCAGAAATGTTTATTTTACACACGTGAAATATTAGATGACAGATGAACGATAAAAACGTTAAAACTGAAGTGTGCGGCTGGTTCAGTTCTGGCAGCGCAGCGGCAGACGGGACTTTATCGGAGAGGCCTGGCCTTCGCTGTCCGCCATCTTGGACCTGGACAGAACCTTCGTCTCCTTCCTGCTGCCTTTCTTCTGCTGCGATGGGATCAGAGAAGAACGATAGGCGGTGGTCCAGTTCCCCCCCGCGGCCTGGTTCCCCCCGCCGGCCCGGTTTCCCTGAACTCACCTTGAAGAAAGGAAGCCGCTTGCTCTCATTGAAGACGAGGTTCTCGTCGACGAAGGACGGCTCGGCGGTCAGGCTCTCGCTGCAGGAGCTGAGGTCGTTCTCCAGGGAATCCTGCAGACAAACCGGGTCAGAACCGAGACACGCTCACAGAACCAGCTCACAGTCAGGGAGCTCACATGGTCAACCTGGCTGTGCCTGTCGTCCTCCTCTGGGCCTTCATCCTCCTCCTGCTCTTCCTCCTGCCTCATCCTCAGGGCCTCCAGCATTTGGCTGCGGCTGCTGCTCTTCTTCAGAACCCGGGGATAAACAAACTCCCGGCGCTGAGGAGTCAGACCTGAAGGCAGCAGAACCGGGTCAACGAAAACATTCACCTGAAACTCATCTGATGATGTCATCAGCAGGTGATGACGTCATCAGCTAATTAAAGTGTCACTGTTCAGTTTAAAAACAAGAGTTTTACTTTATCTCTTTTTAATAAGTAAAAATAATAAATCACTTGTGAATATTATGTTTAGTAAGAAAAACAAAAAAATATTCATTTAAATAAAATAAAAAAAAACTTAATGAAATGTAAAAGAATTACTAAAAACAAATATTACATTAAAAATTTTCTTTTACTGATGAATAATTTGATCAATAAAAAAAATATTTTAAAACAAAAAAGCCATTAAAATAAAAATCATAAAAAAATTATAATACTAAATAAACAAAATAAAGAAATTTAAAATAAAAATAGTAAATAAAGATCCATCATTATAATAATAAACATGTTATTGTTGTTCCGTTATGGAAGCCCAGAACCCGGCCCAGAACCCGGTCCGGTTCCGGCCCGTTCTTCCTCACCAGTAGGAACGTCCTGCTGCAGCTCCTCCAGCAGGAAGCTTTGGACCAGCTGCCGACCCGCCTCCACCTGCTCCTGCAGCTCCGCCCGCTGCCGCTCCAGAACCGCCCGGTCCGAACCCGTCTGCTCCTGCAGATCCGTCAGAACCAGCCGGTTCTCCTCCTGCCGGCCGCTCAGGTCCGCCTCGGCAGCCCGAAGCTGCTCGGCGCCTCGGGTCTCCACGCCCTGAACACGGGTTGGGTCGGTTAGCAGGAGCAGAGCCCAACAGAACCTGGCCTGCGGTTCTCTCAATCAGAACCACCAGTACCTGATTGAGACTCTGGACCTCCTCTGCCAGCTGCTCCATCAGAACCAGCTGGTCCTGGGTCCGGCGGGCCGCCTGCTCCCTGGTTCTGGAGGTCCACTCTGCGTCCCGGTCCACCAGGCCTGCAGCAGAACATCATCATCATCATCACCTTAATCTCCACCTGGAAGGGGCGGGGCCTCACATGAGGCGGTACCGGTACCTGACACGGCGCCGTGGAGGTCCGAACAGCGGCTGCCCATCTCCTCCAGCAGAACTCGGTTCTGATGGGCAGCCTGGCGCAGCGAAGAGGCCAGAGAGGAAGAGGAGGAGAGCAGACGCTCCGCCTGCGACGAAGAACGCTGCTCCACCGCGCCGCAGCGGCTGCAGGGAGGAAGAGGAAGATGAGGAAGAGGAGGGACACGGTGAGGAAGAGGAGGAAGAGCATCATGAGTTCTGACCTGCTGAGGTTCTGCTGCAGCGCCTCAACCGGGCCCTGCAGGGTTCTGGAGGCCGCCTGCAGCTCGCTGTAGTCCTGCTGGGTTTCCATGGCAACCAGGTTCAGTTGGTCCTGCAGGAACTGGACGGACCGGCTCATCCCCTGGCAGAAACACGACCAGAACCGAGCTCAGCCGGACCCAAACCCCAGCAGAACCCTGCTGGTTCTGATAGAACCGGGCCGGCTCACCTGCTGGTGGCGCTGCTGGGCCCGTTGGATCTGGTCCTGCAGCCGCTGCTGCTCCTCCTGGAGCGCGCTGAGTCCGGTCCGGGCGTCCTGACGCAGCGCCGCCAGGTCCAGAACCAGGTCGCTGAGGAAGACTCCAGTCTCCTTCATCGCCTCCACCTGCAAAGGGTCGGGGGTCAGAGGTCAGAGGGTCAGGGGTCAGAGGGTCGGGGGTCAGAGGGTCATCAGCCGGTTTAGATAAACGTTAAACTCTCGCAGATCTTTGGTCGTTAAAGTTTCTGAATAATCAAGTTGAATTTTAACTTTTTAAAATATTATTGTGTTTCATTACATTTTCTAACACAAAGTCGTTGTTGGGTCACCTGGAGCCACCCAGTCTTCCTCTGATCAGAACCGGGTCTGAACCGGGTTTGGACCCACCTGATCGGCCAGATCCCGCTGCGTCTCCATGGAAACCTGCAGAGCGTCACTGAGCTCCCTGATGGCGGTCAGACCCGGCAGCGTCCGCACGGCCAGAACATCCTGCACCTCCTGCTGGTGCTCCTCCTGAACCAGAACCAGAGGGTCAGTGTCAGAACCAGAACCAGAACCACCAGAACCCCAGCGCTCTGCTCACCAGCAGCTGCAGCAGAACCTCCCTCTGGTCCCGGGTCAGCGCCTCGTGCCGCTCCACCTTCTCCCGGCAGCGGGTGGCGCCGTCCGCCACCAGCGCCTGGACTCCACCCACCAGCGTCTCCACGGCGACCAGGGCGCCCCGCAGCGTGGCCTCGTTCCCCGCCAACAGGCCATCTGGACGAGAGAGGCAGACATGAGCCCACAGAACCCCGGCCCGGCCCGGTTCTGGACGCAGGGCGCCACCTACCGACGGCGTGGGCGTAGCCGGTCAGCATGCGGGCGTGGGCGGCGCCGTGCTGCTGCACGCTGCGCTGCATGCTGCTGAAGGCGCCGTCCATCCTCTGGGAGAAGCTCTGCTGACTCTGCATGTTGTGCTGCTCCACCTGCAGGACCAGAGGACCCGGTTAGACCCGGTCAGAACCAGAACCCGCTCCCTCACTGGCCGACGTGGCCCACCTTGGTCTTGCGGTCCAGCTTGGCGTGGAGACCCGACACGTCGCTGGTGCTCTCACCGACGGCGCTCAGCAGCTGCAGGCGGAGAGACGGCAGTCAGAAAAAACTACGATGAACCAGTTTTAAGGTTTGGAGATAAAAATATCAGGAATTAAAATAAAAACAGTTTCAGTTTCATTGGATGATGTTTATTATTTCTCTGGTGCTTTTCTGCTACAGCAGGAACAAGATAAACTAACAGGGTCTGAAATGTATATAAAGTTATAATCAAAATTTAACAAAAAATATATAAACGTCAATAACTTCCTTCAACATGTCGATATATAAGCCAACATTTCTTCCAGTAACAGATCAATAAGTCATTGATCCATTAGGAATAATAAATATTTATTACATTGAAATAATCAAACAAATCATGATGAGGTGAATCAACTTCTGCTCAAAGTTTTATGGCTTCTAGCAAAAATAAGTTATTTTAAATAACTGACATAAAATAAGAAACAGTTGATAAAATGTAACTTCAGACAGGAAAACACACATTCATGTTTGCCATCATTGTGGGGACTTTCCATTCATTTCTAAACCCTAAACCTAATCTAACCTTACATACCTTAACCAGAACCACAACTCTCACTAAATCTGACCCCTGACCCAAAAACAGTGTTTCCCCTTGTGGGGACCAGGCTTTGGTCCCCACAACGTAGAATGTGTCAGGAAAATGGTCCCCATAAGGTATTACAAACAACACACACACACACACACACACACACACACACACACACACACACACACACACACACACACACACGTCTCATTAGGTATATTAGCTGTAAATAAAATGTTTCCAAATTCAGGCTGTTAATCAAACGTTAGATTGCATTTTATTGTTGACATTAAAACTCCAGTTTGGTATTAAAGTATTTTTCCCAAACCTTGACTGACTGATGGATTTCCATCGCCATAGCAACCCTGAGCCCCTGTAGCGACAGGTGAAGGTGCCTACCTGTCCGGCGGTGTTGTACAGCGACTCGTGGACCGAGCTGAGCTCCGAGCAGATGAACTCCTCCTCCACCAGCTTCTCCTTGGTCTTCTCCAGATGCCTGCTGGTCTCCTCCAGCCTGGAACCAGAACCAGAACCGTGAGAGCCCGGCTGATAAAGGCGGGGCTCCAACGCCACGCGGAGCGGCTCTACCTCTGCTGCTTCTCATCCAGGTCCATGCTGCACTGCTCCAGCCGACTCTTACTGTCCAGGAACAGATCGTTCACCTGCAGGGAGCAGAATAAAATGTTTTAAAGCCAAGACAGAAAACTATAAATATGAGGAAAGGCTGGAAGAGAATAGTTACATGTCTGGATCTGTTTACAGCTTTTCTAATAAAAACACTGACCTGTTTTAAATCATTACAGAATATACAAGTCAAGATCATTTCCTAACGTGTACATGGCAGCCAATCATCTTTCTGATTCAAATTCATCAACCTACTTTGCTTGTCAAGCTAGCATAGCAAGAGCAAAAAGTTTCCAATGAGACATAAAATAAACTTAAAACTTGATGTTTCTGTACATGTTGTATTATTGTCTGTGGGTTCCTGACCAGACGCTAATGCTGTTCATGGCGACGTTTGGGAACTCGTCCTCTGGACCGAGCAGGAGACGACCGCTAGGAAAGAAAGGTTCCCACAGCTAAACTTCCTTTCACTGAGAAAGTTTAATAATGTTCAGCTTTTGTTGCTGTCATTTGTCACTGCTAGCTAGCAGGAATGTATTAGCAGGTAGTTAGCGGTAGCCTCAACCGCCTGGAGTAACAAACCAAGAGGTCGATGTTCAACTAAAACTTTTCCCAACAGAAAAGTCAGAAGAAAAAAATAACTATATAAATAAGATTTAGATTAAATTATCCTGTCAAGATAAAAATTGAAACCAGTGAGCAAAATATTAAAAACCAACTTACATTTTGTTTTATGAATTTAAGACATTGTAAGGATGCATGAATACTCTAGCTGCTAACTCCCAGGGTCGTGACCTTTTCCTGGGAGGCAGACAGGGCAGATACCTTCTTGAGCTCCTCCTCCATCATGGCGATCTGCTCCTCCTGACCCGTGATCTGGGTCATCATGTTCCTGCAGGACAGAACCGGGTCACATCTTAATCAATACATTTATTGTTGGAAACAAACTTTTCCCTTTCAGTCCATTCAGATTTATGAACTCAAAACGACCCCTCATGAAATTTTCCATTAAACTGGTAATAAACATTCAGTGATTCCAACTCCCACCTGCAGGTGGCAGCATTTCATCCTGTTAGTGCTGCTGCCTCAGTTTGACTTGATGTCAAATTACTGTCTGATCTTTGTGGTAACAAAACAAAAACAGATTCAAGTCTTAGAGTCTAAAAATGTCTCTAATCTTTTTATTTCTACTTATAGATTTGAACTGAATGTAATGAGGGAAAAACAGCTGGAATTCCAGGATGTTTTAGAAAAATTTACAGGAAATATTCTGCTGCTTTGATTTTAATGATGATTTATGTGTAATAAAGTGAAGATATCATAAGTTTATGCTTCTACCTAGTTTTTCTTTTCAGGCTACACTTTGTTCTTGCCATTGACAGGAATTTAAATATTGTTTTTCTATTTCTATACTAGTTTTGTCATCATTGCGTTTCTCTTTTGACTTGTGCATGAAAAGGTTAAAGAATGAAACAATAAATATTGAGAAGTAAGAGCAGCAGAAACGCTTCCTCAGGACTCGGCTGAACTCACTCATAGTTCTCTGATGAAAGGTAAACGCCGTTTTTGTCTCTGGTGGCGGCCAGGTCCCGTTTGAGCCTCTCGATCTCCTCGGTGTATTCCTGACAGGACAGAGAAAAAGCTCCAGATTTACCAGAACATGAAACTATCAGACGGATAAATCAGGAAACAAACGGATGAATCGGAAACGAGCGCCACCTTGATCAGCGTCCTCTTGGTGAGCTTCTGGTTGACCTCGGGTTTGTTCATGATGTTCTTGGCTCGGCTGGCGTACTCCAGAGTGCTCAGCGTCTCCTGCAGGCAGCAGCGGTCGGGGTGAGATATCTCAGAACCGGGTCTGGGTCGCGGTCGGAACCGGGTCTTACCTCCAAGTTGCTGGAGGACGGTGACACGGTGGCGATGATGGAGGTCTTGGTGCGTCCGCCCAGCGAGTCCTGCAGGATCCTGGTGAGTTTGGACTCTCTGTGGAAGAACCGGACCCACAGTTAAACTCGGATCAGCTGCTGGTTCTGCCGGGCCCGGTTCTGTGTGCGGCCCACCTGTACGGGACGTGGGGCCTCTTCTCCACCAGGGCGGTGATGACCCGGCCCAGAGTCAGCAGCGACTGGTTGATGTTCCCGGCCTCGCGGGCCCGCTTGTCCACAGCTCCGGAGCGGCCGATGTTCTCGCTGCCGGCGAGGTCCACCTGGACAGAAGCGGGTCGGGTCAGTACACGGGCTCGGCCGGGTGGCCCCGACCTGGTCCGGGCGGTTCCTCACCAGGTTGAGCTTGCCGATCTTCACCAGCTCCTCGCCGTCCAGAGTGATCTCCTTCATGTGGATGGTGACGGAGAACACGGAGTGGGAGCGGCTGCAGAGAGACGGGCGGTCAGAACCCGGTTCTGAGGACGGCGCTGACCCAGTCAGACAGTTAGCGCTGGTTGAAGTTTCCCCTTCAACCAGCAGGTTGAGGGGAAAAACCCGCTGGTTTTCCATTCCAGCGGGTTTCCATTCAGAACTTTAGCGCTCTCAGGGCGGCCATCTTGTTTTACAGCTTTTATTTATTTGTACTTTCAGCTCTATGACAGAATATTAATGTCTGGTAATATTAATATTACCAGAACAACGTTGTGATATTGAGAATAAAATAGTAACTTTGTGAGAATGTCAACAAAACGTTAAAATGAGGAATGTTGAGCATCTTATGAAGTTATTCTGTAGTATCAGTTGTAAAGATAATAAATAGTTAATCTTGTTCTAATGCATCAGTATTAGGAGTTTGAAATGATTATGTCTATTTTGAAGAAAATAAACTGATGTTCACATCAGATCCTCATGTCTCTGATTTTAAAGTAATTTTCTGGTAAAACTGAGAATTTATTCTGCTAATATTATGACAATAATCTCATAATTAAACAGTCTTATAGTGTGAAAAAGTTACTTTTTGAAAATATTCTCTTTCTAGAAGAGCGGGCGAGAAAAAACCCCCAAACTTAATTAAAATCTAAATTGTGGTCGCCATGGAAACCTGGAGTAGGCGTTCATCAGGGTGGAGGCCGTCCGCCTCTTGGCTGCTCCTCGCTCCAGGATCTGGTAAACCTCGTCCTTGTTGTGGACCACCACCTCCTCCAGCCCCTTCACCACCACGCCGCGCTGCAGCACACACAGGGCCGGGTCAAGGAACAGAACCAGAACCAGAACCCCCCCAGCACGGCGGCGCCGGTCACAAGCTCCCACCTTGTTGCGGGGGTCGTCGAACAGCTGCAGGCGCTCGTTGACGTCCTCGGTGGGGCTCAGCAGGTCGAACAGCTCCTCGTTGTAGATCTCCAGCAGAGAAACCTTGACGGAGAACTCGGTGCCGTTCTCGCTCAGCTTCTCGAAGATCTGGTGCAGCGTCCGGGGGATGATGCCGGCCAGCGGGTCCTGCAGAACCGCAGAGGGTCAGGCCGCTGAACGGAGCCCTGCCGACCGGGTCAAAGGTCAGACTCACCTCCTCCCAGGTGAACTGCGCGTTCGGAGTCCGCTCCCCCTCCATTGTGAAGGTCTTCCCGGTTCCTGTCTGACCGTAGCTGCACAGCAAACAGGAAGTGGATCAGAACTCAAGTCAAACAAGAAAATTCAAAAACTTCAAGGTTTGGGTTCAAATCTTAGAGATAAAAAATCAAAATTAACTGAAAAACAAAAAACCGTTTCAATTCACTGTTATATAATTTATTAGTGTAAATATTCTACAGCAGAAACCATGTAAATAAATATAAGACACATTTTGAAATGTCTCATCTTTACGACGATGTTCTTTAGTAGATAGAAAAAAACTTCTAACAAAGAAAAACTCAAAAATTTCTGAGATTAAAAAAACTGAGATAAATTAAAATATTTCTGAGACTTTTGACGGAAATTTCATGTACAGTGGCTCTCATACGTCGTCACACACCTGGTCAAAGAACAAAACACTAATTTAACAAAAAAATCCCTCCATTTTAATAAGGTTTAAAATATAAGACGACCTTTTATTTCAATAACAGATCAATAAGTCATTGAGCCATTAGGAACAATTAGTATTATAATTCAAACAAATCATGTTAAGGTAAATGACCTTAACACTAAATTAAACGCTTAAGCACAAAATACAAAGAAATTACAGAAAAAAAAAAAAATCTTTAAAAATGTTTTAAGTTTTCAAGCATTTAGAAATAAATTATTTTGGTGATTTTAAGAGACATAAGAAGAAGAAAAGTTTCACTTCAGACAGCAAAAGAAATGTGTCTTTTAGGTGTAAAAGTATTAAATAATGTTTTCCAATTTAAGATTATAATCAAATGTTCGATGCCACATTGTAACCAAACTGAGCAGTTTGACTATCCAGCACTTTCCAAACCTTGAAAACACCTGGCTGAAATTCAAGCATTTCCCAGGAACCCTGTTTAGCAGAAACCAGAGGGCGACTCACGCAAACACGGTGCAGTTATATCCCATAATAACCTCGTCCAGGATGGGACACACCACGCTGCGGTAGACATCGATCTGCTTCGCAGCCGGGCCGAAAACCTGAAGAGAAGAAACGTTCCCAATGAGACCCAGTTTACCTCCTGGTTCTGACTGGGCTTTGACTGGGCCACAGGTCACAACCTGTCAGGGTTCTGATCGGGCTAAGGGTTCTGACCATGTCGAAGGTGTAGGTCTTCCTGGAGGACTTGTCGTTCACACCGCCCGTCCTGACCAGAACCTCCTTCCTGTTCTGGTCGCAGTCGATGACGCCGTAAGACGACCTGTGCTCCATGGTGTTGAAAGGCCTGAAACAGGAAGCAGAACCAACTAACAGGAAGTTCCTGCAGAATCAAACTAATTTATTATTGATTACATTTAATATAGACAAAAACACTGTCTCTTTTCCTCAGACAACAACCAGGCAGATTTAAAGAGCAGAAACAAAAGCAAATGAGGAGGATTAGCAGAGCTAGCTAACAACTGATGTCATCCAGGACATGTTGCTGTAAAGCATCATCTATGCTGTAGAACAAACGGGACAAATGATTCCTGATTCAAGATTGATTAAGAGTCATGAGAGGGTAAAACAGAAAAAGACTACAGTCAGAGGCTTCTTCTGATCCCTGCATGATTGGCTGCTACTGGAGACCCTTCCACATCCACAACGACTCTCTGAAGAAACTTGGGTGATCTGAGCTGCATTTAATTTCCGTTGGGATAAGCAGATTTCTGTTTTTACCCGGTTGTCTGTCTCACCTGCAGCGGACCACCACCTGGATGTTCCGGCCCTTCTCCTCTCGCCTCCCTCCGGTACCGTTACTGGAAGCCATGGCGGCCGCAGAGAGAAGCGCCTCTCCGCGGTCTGAGAGCCTGCGGACGCCGTTAAAGCTCCGGTTAGCAGACAGCAACAGAAAACCTCACAGCGACGTTTTAACACCGGCAGGAACCATTAAAGGCAGAATAAACCCGCTGTTTGAAATCTGCCGGTAAAGTTTAGCGTCGCGGAGCAAAAAGAGCCGTTAAAGCTCCGAGTAACTCACCGAGTGAAGGACCTTCTTTTCCTTCTGGGCCGCTATAAAGTCTGGCGATGTAATTCCGAACAATTTAAATAAGTAAAATGTCGGTAATCAGTTTTTAATTCCCCCTCCGATTCCTTGTCAAGAACTCACAGAAACCTCCTCTGGCGCTCAGAGCCACAACTCTTCAAACTGTACTTTTAAAGTTTAACCCACCAATAGCCGTGCAGCAACGGACAAACAAAAGGCGCGATTGGTCGTAAAGAACACGTGACTTATTCAGCGTAGAGCATCACGGGAGTTGGGGAACTAAAGTACCAGTCTGCCTCCAGTAGATGGCGACATTATTCTGAAAACGGTTCAATGAACTTTCAATTTAATTTCCGCATTAAAATGATACAAAGGGTTGATGATACATCGGTTGATGTAGCCAGATTATTTTAGCATCGAAACTTTATATAAAAAAATACATATTTAAAATTTTGACAGTTTTACATGTTAAAAGATGAAATATTCAGTTCTTTATTAAGAAATGCTCACATTTTGCTGTCTACTGTATAACTGTTACACATCTCTGAAAAATAAAGTTATTTTATTCCCCACAACAAAAAAGGCTTGATAATCTGAGCTTTCTTGTTCATTCAGTTTTAAGTCAGGGTTTTGACTAGACCTAAGACTTTGTATTACAGACGTATGTAATCCAGAGAGGGATAGAGAGAAGAGAAAAGTTGTACTGAGGTAAAAGCATCATTACTTCAACACATATTTACTCAAATAAAAGCAAAAAGGAACCATTCAAGAAATTATTCAAGTGAGTAAAAACTAAGAAACTGATCAAAACACCTGATTTAAGATTTAAACTGATTTAATCTGACAGACTAAAATGTATTGCTGGAGTTTAAAGACTAAATAAAAACAAAAAATATAAATACCAAAGTTATAAAATAATAAATTCAGACAAAAGAACTGTCTGAATTTAGATAGAAAATAACCCGGAAACAAAGATAGTGTACAAACAGGAGGTCTCACTTCAACGTAAACTGTAGATCTGTATCTGGTTCTTTATTCAGTCAGTTTAGTGAATAAAACAGCCAGAAACTTTACTAAAACATACTTTATAATAATATTTGAGCATCAAAACTCATCATATAGTCAACAGCTGTGAAAACCAGTAACAACCATCACATTTTGATGAGCACCATAATAAAAATCATCATCAAAATGTTGGTCAATGTTTCGTTTACTGTGGTTCAAAAGCAGCTCAGTGTTTCAGCAGGTCTTCAGTTTTCTGGAAGTTTATTCCACATTTATGGTGCATAGAAGCTGAATGCTGCTTCTCCAGGTTTGGTTCTGGTTCTGGTTCTGGTTCTGAACCAGAGCCAGAGCCAGAGCCAGAACCAGAACCAGAGCCAGAGCCAGAGCCAGAACCAGAACCAGAACCAGAACCAGAGCCAGAACCAGAGCCAGAGCCAGAGCCAGAGCCAGAACCAGAGCCAGAGCCAGAGCCAGAGCCAGAGCCAGAGCCAGAACCAGAACCAGAGCCAGAACCAGAACCAGAACCAGAACCAGAGCCAGAGCCAGAACCAGAGCCAGAACCAGAACCAGAACCAGAGCCAGAGCCAGAACCAGAACCAGAACCAGAGCCAGAACCAGAGCCAGAACCAGAACCAGAACCAGAACCAGAACCAGAGCCAGAACCAGAACCAGAACCAGAGCCAGAGCCAGAGCCAGAACCAGAACCAGAGCCAGAACCAGAACCAGAACCAGAACCAGAACCAGAGCCAGAACCAGAACCAGAACCAGAACCAGAGCGGTCTGAAGGTTGATCCAACAGCAGCAGATCTTTAATGTATCCTGAAACCTTCTCCAGCTGATGGAAGGCCGACTTTGTAGCTGTCTTTATGTGTCTCTGAAGGTCCAGACCCAGAGTTCTGACAGTAATAACTGAAACTGTCCCCCAGCCATCACTCCTCCTCCTCCGTGCTCCACTGTTGGTATCAGGATCCTGAAATCTTTAGTTTGTCTAATTTGTCTTCAGGTTTTTAGAAAATCAGTTTCTTCTTTGCATTAACGTTACATCTGTGTCTCTGACTTCTTATCAACATGAGTCTGTTGTCATGACGACCTTCAAGGTTTTAGGAGACTTCTTTTAGCGTACTGCAGCCTGCTTCCAGGGTGGATTTGCTTTAACTAGGCCAGGCCTGAAGGAAGCTGGTGGATGTTTCCCGTCCAGCAGAAGGGCTGATTTCAGGAGGTTCTGTTCGCCTCATTTCCATAACTACTTTAACTGTGAGGGTGGCAGCAAACTGAGGTGGGAACGGCATTGTTCCCTCCCTCCCACTCGTTCCCAGCCTCTCCCAGTCTTTTTGTGATCGGCGGCCCACTCAGGACCCGGATCTACCCTGTTTTCCCCCCGTCCTGCCGGGCCGAGCCGCAGATCCAGAGATCCAGAGGAGCGGGTAACTTCTGGGCGACGAAGAGGAGCTCCTCGTCTTCCTCTCCTGAAGCCTTCGTCTTCTCTCAGGCGCCCCAAAAGCGGTGAGTCGGTCCAGAACCGATCTTTTCTCCCGTTTGGGTCAGAAAACCTTCAAGTGGAGGAGAAAGAAAACGGCTGTGAGATTTTATCACTGAGACTCTGAAATGAGATTCATTTGTTCTGAAAGCTGCAGGAAAACATCAGAATCTGCAAAGTTCAGTTTGGTGGCAGAAAATGAAAAATGTGGCCTGCAGGTTTGGCTTTTAGTTTGTTTCTGCAGCTTCATGGTGACTTTTGGTTGAAAACACGAAGGAAAAGCAGCTTCCTGTGTTTCCAGGTTCCATTAAAGCTGCAGAAAGATTCAAACATGAAGCAGAAAAAGCAGAAAATCTGTTTTCCTTCAGGAACTCTGGAAATCTTTGTCTTTAAAAAAGTTGCTCTTTGTTTCTTTGTTTTCCAAGTCAAACTCATAAATGTTCTTTTCATTTGGAATCAGTTTAGATTCTTTATCCTAAAATGGAAAAAGGAAATAAAAACATCAGATTATCATTTTTAGCTGCTTTTTCTCACTACAAAGACAAAAGGAGGAAAATTAAAAAGTCTTTAACGTCAAAACTGAAACATTTTGAGTAAAAATTCACCTCCAGTTTGTTCATTTTAATATCAATACCCAGCAGTAGAGATAAGTGGATAAAATATAATAAAAAGCATAAATTCTTCAGACTCTGGAGGCTTTTTTTAATTTCATGGAGTAGAAAGACGAGTGAAAGTTTAGGACAAAGCAGCACAGATTCTCTTTTTACAGAAATGAAGCTTCAAAATGCAACAGAATAATATTTTAAGTTTTCCTGGAGTTTTTAAAAAGGGTTTTCACATTTCCTTCAAACCAAACTTTAACCTGCAAAGTTTCTTCATGTTTTCTTTACTGGCTGAAAAACATAAAATAGTTTTATTGGAGTTTAATTCAAAATCAGAAAAAACGAAGCAAATGATCTGTTAACCTCTAAATTGAAACTATGATTAATAAATTATTATTTTATGACAAATAAAATAATATTATTTTATTTTATACTTTGTGTTTTGAAAATATATTTTTATTCCTTTTTTTATCATCTTCATTAATTTGAAGCTTTTGCTCAGATTTGAGATCAAAACTTTTCCATAATGTCACAGATGGAAGATTTTTAGCTAAAATTCACTTTTCAGTTCTTGATTTTTAAACCTTAATATGAAGAAATGAAAACCTGGAAATAATTTTAGTATTTACTGAACCGTCTTCATCACTAAACCCAGAAGAAAAGATGTTTTATTGTTTGATTTTTTAATTTTCTTTGCATCCAAACTGGAGAGAAACGGATCAACATGAACCGTCGGGACGTTTTCCCTTCATTTCACAACAGATTAAGATTCTGCAGAGAAATGTGAACATTTTGATATTTCATTTTAGTTTCAATTAGGAGGCACAAAAGGCTTAAAAACAGCTACAAATTTTACTTGAATAAAATGATTTTCATGACGGTAAAAATGGGGAATTTAAATTTCTGAAAGCTGCAGAACGTCTGAAACAGATTTATGTGAAAATGAATCTCTAAAATGTTTTGGGTAAAACCTTTAAATGAGGCTTTTGCTTTTAGTTACTGGTTCTGCTTCACGGCGTCTTTATGGCTGAAAACAAAGAAACTCATTTATCCTCCAGGTTTTAGAGTTGAGATCGAATTCAAGCAGAACAATATTCAAATAAAAGGTTATTCTCTTAAAATGAAACATGTTTCATTACTGAAACTTTATTTGTAGGAATTTTATGCTGCAAATCAAACAAAATATTAAATATTCAGTTAATTATGGGGAAATGCTTGTTTGTTTTTTATTTATTTAGTTGTTTATGATTAAACACAAACATGGAAAAGTGAATATTCCACATATTTACTGGACCAACAAACAGTAAATGAAAACCCTCACATTCTTGTTTTTTACTTTATGCTTCATTTATTCTTCTAGAGATGAAAATCACAACTTTATCAACATGAAATGAGTTTATTTTATATATTTATGATCTGGCAGCGGAAAGACGATAAAACAAAATTCACCAGAGTTTTAACTGCAGATATAAATTTGTAAATAGATTTAAAACAAGACATTTTGACCAATTTCTAGAATAAAATGGAAAAAAAGACAAAAAGTAAAGAAAAAATCTGAAAAATTACAGAAAACAAAATCCGTATTTGAAACAGATTTTAAATCTATTACATTAAAAAATAGATTTTTTTATATAATGTATTAAAATATAAATGATTACATTTTCATCTTATTTGTTGTTTTCCGTGTTCATTTTATTTCCAGATTCGTAGAAACATCTGCAGAAAAACGTTCAGTTTGAGCTGCAGGAGTTTTTCTCTCGTTTTGTTTCTCAGATTCATTTTTCTTTTTGGTAGTTAAACCAAAAGTTTGTGCATCTATAAATTTAAGTTAAAAAAAATTAAATTTATGTTGAACTTTGAAAGAATCTGAAATTTAAACACTTAAAAAGTGTCATAAATCTTTTAGTTAAAGTAAAAACACTTTTGTTCAGAATTTTTGTCCATAAAATAGAAACCAAGTTTTTCTGTTTCAAACCAAACTGATGAATATTTTGTGTTTTTGCTTCTTAAAACTAGAGGTTGTTCTGTTTTATCCTCCAACTGTCATAAGAAGAGCAGCTGGACTCTTCTGGTTCTTTGTTCTGACCCATCAGAACCAGAGTCTGTTTAGAGGTTAGTAATCTGGGCCTGGTTCTGGTTCTGAAGCCTCTCATTCATGCAGATCCTCCACTCTACCATCCGACCCCCAGCAGTCAATACCTTCACATGAATATGCAACCAGAGTCGATCGGCAACGATCCGACTCCACTAAACCAGTTTATTCCCACAAACTGGGAATAAACCAGAGAAATAATCCAGGAATAAACCAGAGAAATAATCCAGGAATAAACCAGAGAAATAATCCAGGAATAAATCAGAGAAATAATCCAGGAATAAACCAGAGAAATAATCCAGGAATGAACTGTAAACTAAAGCAGGAGGTTTTCCCTCCACCAACTCCTTCAGCTTCGGCTCTGAACCCACGCAGGGAAGCTGCTTCTAAAAAAGGCCAGAATCACTTCAGATGACGAATAAGGCTTTGCTTTCATTTTATGAAGACTCAGACCTGAAGCTAAACTGGAGGAAAACAGATAAAAACATCAGAATCTGGCAGTGAGAGCAGAAACATGCAGGTTCAGATGTGATGGTAAAGAACTGGGAACATCTCTGGGTTTAAACATGAGGTCAAGCTGAGGCCTCAAAGGTCACGGCGGCTCGGACAGCTGCTGCAGGTTCCACCTTAAAACCCTGCGGTTTGCTGCGTTTCTGTCTGTTTTTCTGTTTGTAAAAATGTTAAAGGGGCAGCAGGCGGAGAGCTGCGGCCGAAGATGAAGACAAAGATCCATATTAACAAAAACCCCGAGATGACAGATGATTAATCGGCGCGGCGGGCTCTGCCGGGCCGCCGGACCCCCGGCTGACACCCAGAGCCGCTCCACACAAAACCACAAACCCCCCAGAGCCCCGGCGGCCCGCAGGAGCGTGGGCGAAGGGTGGACGCGGGGCGCCGTCCCCACGGAGACGGAGCGCCGGCGCACGGAGAGCGGAAAATAAAGATGAGCTGCAGCAGAATCTGACAGGAACAGGAGTGGAGATCCAGTTTGTTTGCTGCAGAGCAACCGGAGTGTGTGGGAGGGTTTACACGTCAGATCGGGTGTGTTTTCGGACTCCATTCACTGCACTCTGAGTGTGTGTGTGTGCGTGTGTGTGTGTGCTGCTACCAAACCCCCATCTGCCACGGGGTGGGCGGCTCGCCACACAGCGACAATGCATGGCAACATTTTTGGATCTGTGGGCGTTGAAAGGCTGCAGAGTCTCCTGCTCTCTGATTCAGCACCGGACTGGAGACACAGTTTCACCAGATCTGAACAGTGCGGCGTGCCGATGTGGACAGACTCCTTAAATCTGACCTGCTCAAATGATAAAACAAGGAAACAATAAAAGTCCTCCAGTCAAATGAGATCAGGAGTTTCTGACCAACATGCAGAACACCAGCAGTGAAACACGGTGGTGGCAGCATCATGCTATGGAAACCTGCAAGATTTTTCTGAAGGTTGTTTTTTTTGTGGTTCTTCTCTTTTTTTGGGTCATTTTTGTGTGATAAGCACTTATTCCATATAGCACTATTGAAAACATGCAGTTATGGTATTTTTAGATCAGGGTTTCTAAAGTGCGGCTCGGGGCCATTTGTGGCCCTCAGAATGATTCTGAGTGGAACTGTGGTTCTGGCCACACTGGTTCTGGTTCTGCAGGAGGTTCATTCTTGTTAAGTGGATCCATTCTGTTCTGGTGTCACCATGACGACGGCTCAGGATGAGGGACCGGTGCAAACTGAGTGCAGTCAGTCGGACTTTCTGAGACGGTGAGGATGTAACTGGACTACATCAACTTTAAGGCCTCAGATATTCAGTCAGATCTGGATCCATTGTAACAGGAAGAAACCTCCAACAGAACCAGAACCAGAACCGGTGTGGTCAGCCATCAGACTTAAACTCTCAGAAACAAAGTGAAGTTATGGCGGCATTAATTACAGGAGGTGGAGAGCAGTAGGAGAAAACAGCAGAGGAAGAGTGGGCACTTCCTCCAGCAGCCACTAGGGGGAAACAACCAGTCTGGGAAACTATTCACTACAATTTAATGTCACAACAAAACCTTTAGACATAAAATCTAACTAACATCAAAGATAACCGGAGCAAAATCAAACTGCAGTTTTCAAATCATGATTTAATTTATTAATGTAAAATATAAAAACCAGCAGCAGCTGAAACATTTCTGGATACAGATGAGTTTTTATCACAGTGATAGAAACTCATCTGTATCAGATTCAGGATGAAAACCTGCTAGAGGTTCTGACAGTCATCATTTGTCAGATTAGTCTTTGACTAGGCCACCTTTATTTTGGACCTTTGGTATGATGGTTGGTTGGATGGTCAGTTGGTTGGATGGTCAGTTGGTTGGATGGTCAGATGGTTGGATGGTCAGTTGGTTGGATGGTCAGTTGGTTGGATGGTCAGATGGTTGGATGGTCAGATGGTTGGATGTCTCGGGGCTCATCCCGGCCTCCCTGCCGGCGGTGTGTGGGCTCCCCTGGCCCCGCTCCCCTGGCCCCGCTCCCCTGGCCCCGCTCCCCTGGCCCCGCTCCCCTGGCTCCGCTCCGCCGGATAGCGGCCATATAAGCAGCCGGAGCTCCTGCCGCCTCACCGGAGGACCTTTTATGGAAACACCGCGGCCGGAATTCCGAATCCCGCATCTCATTTTCCCCTGAAAAAAATCGTGAAAATGATGCGTGATGATCTTTGGGAATAAATCCGTGTCTGAAACCTGAAAGTCTCATTTTAAAACCGCTTTGATCTTTTTATTTTTAATAATCCGGTTTCTCTCCTCATCGCGGCTCCACTTCTTCTATTTCTGGAGTTCCCTCGTTTTTTTAAGGCCGAGTCCATATTTGGTCAGTGACGTCAAGGGACATCCAGAGATCCCCTTCATAAGCGTCGTGATCCGCGTGGGAGCCGTTAAAACGAGCAGAGAGGCGGAGAAAGGAGCGGGGTTAGGACAGCATGCGGGGTTAGCGGCGGACCGGGACACCGTGTTAGAAACCCCGCTGAAGATCCTCGGGATGAGCGCGAAGGTTCTGCTGGAGGGAGTTTCTGCGTCTCTGAGCGGCGTGGTGGACACGGCGGAGGGGGGGCTGACCGTTTTTAAGGAAGAGCCGGTGGGAGAGGAGGATGGAGGCGGTAAGCTGAGTCACCTGGCTGCGTCAGAGCGACCTGCAGCTGCTGACCATAACGCCTCTTCTCTGTGTTTTCCAGGTGAGCTGCTGTTCCAGGGGAGGAGCACACCTGAGCTGCAGATCCACGGAGATCTGGCGCAGTACGCTGCCACTTTACGCACGTTCACCGGGCGGTTCTCCGTGGACTCCAGGGGGGCAGGAGCTCCGTGGGCACCGGGAGACCCCATCAACGTGGTCAGCGCTGACATCACCGCAGCCGCCACGGAGTCCGGGTCCGCGCCGGATATTTACGCACCTGGAGGAGGAGACGGCATGGCGCACGGCCCGCCGGACATCAGCCACATGTACGCGCACCCCCACCCCGCCCCGTCCTACTCCTGCAGCGGGGAGATGTACCAGGACCAGTCCGCCTCGGGCTACCTGGTGCCGCCCACCTGCTCCGGGTCCTACCACCCCCCGCAGCCCTACAGCTCCGCGCCCAAACCCGGCGCGGACGGCCCCGCGCTGCTCTCCATCATGCCCGAGTACGGCGGCTTTTATCAGCAGAGCTGCCAGCGGGACCTCCAGTCGGCCTTCCCGGACCGGAAGTCCCTGCCGTACCCGCTGGACCCGCTCAGGGTGCCGCCGCCGCTCACGCCGCTCAACACCATCAGGAACTTTACGCTGGCCGCTCCACCCGCGGCCGTGGAGGGCCCGATGTCCGCGGCGTTCCCCACCCACCAGAACCTCCCGCTCAGGCCCATCCTCAGACCCCGAAAGTACCCGAACCGGCCGAGCAAGACGCCGGTCCACCAGCGGCCGTACCCGTGTCCCGCGGAGAGCTGCGACCGGCGCTTCTCCCGGTCCGACGAGCTGAGCCGACACCTGCGCATCCACACCGGCCACAAGCCCTTCCAGTGCCGCATCTGCATGCGCAACTTCAGCCGCAGCGACCACCTCACCACGCACATCCGCACGCACACCGGGGAGAAACCGTTCTCCTGCGAGCAGTGCGGGAGGAAGTTTGCGCGCAGCGACGAGCGGAGGAGGCACATGAAGATCCACCTGCGACAGAAGGAGAAAAGATCCGCCTCCTAAAATCTACAAGAATTTCACAGAAAATGTCGTTTTTGCAAAAACCATCTCGTTATTTATGAACTTAATCTGCAAAAATGAGCAGAAACCTCCACCAAGTTTAGTTTAGATGACAGAATAGATCTTGCAGCTAGAAGAGCCTCACGTTCTGGTCCAGGTCCTTCCTGTCTGCGTTCTGATGCTCTCAGGGATCCAAACAGCCCAGATTAGACATGAACTCAGCAACACGTGGTTCCGTCATCCCAACTTCTTCAAGCAGTAAATCAGTAGAATCAGTTCCTCCACGTAGCTCAGGTGGTTCAGCCTCTGGAAGACATGTTGAATGTTTCAGTTTGTTTGCTCAGGAAGTTTACTGGAAGGATGATCTGCAACTTTCACTGGATTCAACGTTTTTACCTGATGAATGTAGAAGTCAGAGTCCAGGCCGAAAAGCTTCTGTCCTGCTGCAGAGTTTTTATGCAAATGTGACGAGAACTAAAGCAGCTTCTTGTTGATGCAAATAAATGTTGGGTTTTTGTTCAGGAGGTTCTGGTGATTTGTTGTTTCTAGACAATCTGAACCAAAACTGATTTGGTTCTGGCTGAATGGGGGGAAACCAGAGTCACAACTAGACATCACTCAGCATGGTGCCTTCAGTACTTCTTACAGGGAACAGGTAAAGAGCAGATAGAAGCTGGGTTTACTTACCAGTAATTTCTCAGGGATCTTTGGGGTAGTGAAAGTGTATATTTACCCCCTAGAGGACATCTGGAGTACTTACAGTTCATGTTCAGACTGGGTACTGAACAGGGTTCTACTCACCAGGTACCGGAAACATCAGCAGTAAAATGCAGAGAATTATGAGAATTTGTTGGGTGGGAGAGTCTGGATAGTCTTAGCATCTGGTGGACCTGCTCAGCAGTTCCTGCTGGCAGAACATGAACAAAAGGTATTTCCATCAGGTATATTTCTGTTTCCAACTACTTACCTCTAGTATACTTCAGAGATGTAGGTATGGGGTACACACTATTTAAAAGTTAATTGAAGGGCACATTTGGAGGTAAAGATAGTCTGTTACTTTCCTGACTTTTACAGTGTACCTATGATTAACTCCAGTGGAACCACTGGATGCTGTATTGTCCTATTTCTTCCTGAAAGTCTGCTTGTGTAGATCTTTCTGGACACAGATCAGGTATTTAATGGCTACTTTTGTTGTACAAACAGTTCTGTAAAATCCTGAAATGATGGTATCATGTAAGTAGTGGAAAAGTCCCAATCAGTGCATACTCTGTAGTACCAGGTGAGTAGAGAAACCGACAGGGTGGAGGCAGTCTGAACGCTGATCACATACCGACCCAAACTACAAGAAGCTTACAGGCATTTGAAGTGTTTGCACTTCACTATTAGCTTATAAAGTGCTTACTCACACTCAGCTCTGCATGTTCCTGCTATTTAAACACTAGTGAATAGTTAGATAATACTGCCTCATTTCGGCACAGGTTGGTGCGGTTCGGTACAGGAGAGTCTTTCCACCTCTAGTTGGTCTCTCACAGACTAAATGGAGTTAAACCCAACCACTTCATGTTGCACCATATCTGATGACAAACAGGACTCTCACCAGTGCAGAGGTTCTCAACTCCAGTCCTTAAGGAGTTGAGACTTTTAGATGTCTACCTGGTCCACCACACCTCAGTCCAATGCTTGAATCAGTGAAGATCTCCAGAGTTCTACTAATGACTATTTACTCAGGTGTGTTCAAGCAGAGACACATCTAAAAGTTACCAGACACCGACTCTAGAAACCTGGATTTGAAGACACCTGAGCTGGTACATCTCATGTTTGCTGCAAACACTGATGTTTTTCTGTCCCCTAACCAATGGAAAGTGTTGACTGACGCCATTTGCTTCATCCTAACGGTACCAAACCATATGGACCAACAACTGAAGGGAGTCCAGGACTGGTGAGGTACAGATCAGTTCTATGAACTACTTCTTAATGGGAACAGACTAAAGTGTCTACGGATGGTTTACACACTTCCATCTTCTTCTACCTTTAGGTCACCGTTTCTCAATTCCAGTCCTCAGGGATCACTACCCGGCGTATTTTAGATGTGTCTGTTCCACAACACCTGATCCGTGCCACCAAGAGAAGCCTGTTAATCACCCACTTATTCAAGCCAGGTGTGGCAGAAGGGGAACAACATGCAGGCCAGTGGTCCCTGAGGACTGGAGCTGAGAAACATGGCTGTTTAATGAGGTCCTCACAAGGTAGCAGAAGGAAACGTCCAGTAGGAATTTACAGGCTGTACATGGATCATTTCTACCCTAAAGTCCTTGGTTGTTTATATTCTGTAGGTTTAGACTGCACCAAGTGGTATCCAAGAAACACCCTGTAGGTATTCAGTTTAGGTCAAGACTAGAACTGAAACCATTAATCAAATCACTGGACACTAAAAAACACTATTTTCTGACAGAACAACACTCAGAGGAAAAAATAAGCCAGAACTGTATTAAAAATATATACATTTTGCACTTAATGTTAGATTTCCTTAGTTGAACTTTTCCTGCATTTATTTGAGTTTTTAGGACAGGGGTGGACAATCCTGGTCCTGGAGGGCCGGAGTCCTGCAAATCTTAATGTCTCCCTGGTCCAACACACTGGAGTCCAACAGCTGAATCTCCTCCTAAGTGCAGTCAGGTTCTCCAGAGTCCTGCTAATGACACCATAATATGACTCAGGTTTGTTGAAGTAGAGACACATCTAAAAGTTGCAGGAGACCCTCCAGGCCTGGAGTTGCCCACTCCTGTTTTAGGATCTAAATTGGGCAAAAACTTATGTTGTGATGAATTTTAGCTGATTAAAGAACTGAAGAGACTTTTATTTAGGCAGATTTAAAATGTCTCAGTGATTTCTAATCAAAGGTTTGATCTACTTTCCTAGATACGGAATACCAGGAGTCAAGTCTCTTCAATCTGTTCATCAAACGTTGATCAAAGAACATAAATCTGTCAGTTATCAGCTTCCTGTTCCCTCCTCCGCCACACGGTGGCAGCAGCGATCAATCTAGATCATTTTAGAGAGAAGTGAACTTTGAAAACTGGAGTTCTTATTTGTTCTGCACAGCTTAAAACCGAGGCTGAGACAAAACCATGTTGATTATCTTTATTTTGGAATCACGCAAACAGCTTTAACCTGCACAGATCCACAAAACGAGCCCAGCAGAACCTCAAAGGTTTGATTTTAATGCAGCAACCATCACATCCAGGTTCCCTGAGGATCTGAGATAAAAACCGCAGAGTCCAGATGAGAGGAGAAATCTGGACTTTCTTTCTGTGGCTGAAAGCAGGAAGACGAGTCGGCGGCTGCAGCCTGGAGATTATTGGTTCAAAGCTGATCCTTCATGCGGCACTCCGCGGAGCCAGAATAAACAGCAGTGGAGAAACGAATCAGACAGACGGAGAAATCAGAGCAAACCGCTGACATCAGGATGTTTGTGATGCCAGAAAGGAAAATGATTTCAATTCATCTGGTCTGAAAATGTTCAATTACAGAGCAGCAAACGTCTCCTCTGGGTGTGTTGTTTAATTATTACTAAAAACATAAAGCGTGTCATAAAGTCCAGATAACACGGCAGGTCTGCACAGATTAATGACTGACTGCAGGGAAACTCACATTCTGAGTCAGAACTATGTTTCATTTGGGTCAGAACAATGGAACTACTTTACAATGAGGCTCCTCTTTACGGATGGCTGATAAATATTTCATAGATATGTTAATTACCATCTAAATACTTTATAAACCATTAATTAAAGGAGATAAGGAGAAAAACTACAGCTGAGCCTGTATATTTTATACTGAACATTTCAGATTACTTTGCACAATAAGCAAATGTTTTATTTAGCATATAGCCTCATTCTCACCCTTAGCAATAAACAGTTATTAATGATTCATTAAGTGTTTATAGATGAACATGTCGACTAGAGGTGCAGAAAAAATGATTCTATAGAGAATCGACTCAAAATGCTCAAAAATTATTTTCAGTCTGATTCATTTATTGTAAAATTATATTATGAATAATTGTTTGACATTTTTGCTTTGACTTAAGGGAAAACTTAAGGAAAAATGTAATACTGGTGATTTAAGTTACAGAATTTTATGCACAAACATTTTTATGTTTAAATATAAACTGATGGAATTTGGTAAAGTACTGGACCTTAGAAATTTGTTTAAATAAATGCTTTTCTCAGACCAAACTAAACAATTTAAACAGAATCTCTTTATCGCTTTAACCGAAAGTCGTTTTGAATCGAATCCTAAAAATCGGAATGAATCTGAAAGATTTGCATCTCTAATATCTCTAAACTATTTATTAACCATCTATAAGGGGAGCTTTATTCTAAAGTGGTACCAGAATAAGTCTGGCCAGGTCCGTGAAGCCCGGTTCGGGACCGGGCCCAGGTCCATTGAACCCGGTCCGGTCCGGGCGGATCACAGGTGAACCTCCGGGCCGGGATACGGCTCCCCTCCGCACCAGAAGTGAGGCGGCTGGGAGATCTCCATGAGCCAGACCTCCTTCTCTTTCCCGTCCGCGGAGTTCGGTTCCGAATTGGTCAGAACCTGGTAGTAGTGGCAGTCCCTGCCGTCGTCCGGGTCGTACGGCGGGGCCAGAATATCCATGAACGCCGTCGGCCCGTCCACGGCGTCGATCTGGTGAAGGTTGTCCCGGTCCGGAGAGAGGACGCAGGGCCCGCTCTCCTCAGTGTATTCGGCGGAGGACCGCAGGACGGAGCGCCGCAGAGCGCCCATCTGCGCCGGGGGCGGCGGCGGCGGCGCCGCCTGCGTCCCGCCGCCGTGCCGCTCCAGCCGGTCGAAGCAGCTGATCCTGACCTTCCCGTAGAGGACTTTGAGCACGCCGTGCATGCCCGGGTGGTCGTGCAGCGGGATGGAGGCGCCGCTCTTCAGCAGGAACACCCCCATGCTGAACTGGTCCGTCTCGCAGATGTGCATGTAGGTGACCGGCGGCACTCCGTGGTGGTACGGGTTCGGCCGCGGCGCGCTGTCCTCGGCTCTCCGCGCGACGAGCTTCAGGTCCGCCGCTCGGACTTCCGTCATCAGGTTCTTCAGCTTACCGTGGTTCTCTACGAAGGACTTTCCGCTCTCCTCACCGAGTCCTGGTGGGTTCCTGAAGGTGACCAGAGCCTGTCGGGCTATTCTCTGGACGATGGAAGTCATGGTGCTGTCGCTGGGCATCATCCCGGATCAGGAGCGCAGCTGCCCGGGTCCGCTGCCTGCGGTTAGCCGTAGCCCCTATGCTAGCTTCAAAGAGAGTTTATTGACAAGATGCTCCACTCCGCTGTCAAACCGCTTCGAACTGAAGGATCTTTGCTCGGCGCCGAACTGTTTAAAATTAGTTTACAAAATTAAAATTAAACAAGTTTCAGTCTAAGCATTAAATATTTAAACAGAATATTCATCATACTTACAATGAGTATGATTCTATAGTAAAGCGACTTTATGTATAACACGTCCTGCTGTTCGTTTAGTCGCTTTGTTATTTTATAAACACATTAATGTTTAAATGTTTCGGAAAAAAATACGAACTTCATAATAATTTCTGAATCTGTGACCTTTAGGCAGAAAATCTGAATTTAACGGTCACTTCCTTTCTCTTCGAAACCCCATTTTTAAATAACTGTCAAACACGTCCGCACCAGGCAGCTCGAACGCAGAGAATCATGGGAGATGTAGTTCCTTTTTTTTTTAGCTAAGAAAATCTCTACTTTCTTGTCACAAAGTAAAATTAACTTGAAATACTGATAGAAGACTTAATACAGTTTTAGTTCTTTATTTAAACTGACTAAATGATTACTGTCAATATGTTTGCTAGTTTGAGATTGATCTTCCGAAAGGAGACTACATTTCCCAACATGCCACAGAAGGTGTAGCGATAACCAGCTACTCCTAGAATACAAGCGGTTAGGCAGGTAAAACAGGCTGACTTTCTGTCAAACTGTGTCACAAAAGGCGACAGTGTGTCGGGCTGCTACTAACAGAGACCCTGAAGATCCCATTTTAAACTGGTTTCATCTGTTGTCTAATTTCAGGAGCCTTTTATGCATCACAGAAAACATAAAAAATAAGATTCCACAGGGAGAGATGATTATACAACACATAACTGCAAGGATTTATAAAAACAAGAGTTGGATCCACATGGTAGAATTTATTAATTTTTTTCTCTGACCAACAAGGCTTGAAAACTTGTTGGTCAGACATTTCTGTAAAGAAATGTTACTGAAGGTCCTAGATCAGGGGATCAAAGACCTTTGCAACTTTCAGTCCAGCTAAACCAAATTTATTTAGAGCTGCAACACCACTCTTCAAAATAAAATAACTTGTTATAGAACCAACTAAAGGACATTTGTTCCATTTTTCAATTGTAAAAAACAGCAACTTGTATTTTTTAACCTTAAAAAATATTCCTTACTAGTAGTGTCATTCTTTGTGGAAATATTTTGCAGATGGTGAATGAAAATGCCCAAGAAAAAGTGCTAAAGATATTATCACCTTAACTTTTATAAACATATCTAACTTCTTTAGCCAATTAGCTTCCATTACCTTGACAATAAGTCCTTTTAGCTCCACGCTGATGATCATGACTGACCTCAGGACAACACAGATCTCCACATGTTGGGAAAGTATTTCAGAGCCAACAATTACAAACAACTACAGATTCCAAGATCATTAGTTAAAGAAACTGTTCAGCAAATACGTCAAGTTTTTTCACCATATTGAAAAATCCCCTTCAGATTGAAGGAAATGTTCATTGACCCTCTTGCACTCTGTAAAACAAACCAGGGGAAGATAACATGTTCTCTACTAATCAGTCTTTCAATTGATTTTAAAGCTCAGCTGTTTCTGTGATCTTCAATAACGCAGCACAAAAGCAAAACTAACTCTGGAGAGTTAAACATGTTTCCATAATCCCACCCATAAGGATCGGACCCTGGTATTCACACCCACTTGGAAAAACATAAAATCCCAAATGCTTAACACTACTAATGCTTATAACTACCTATTTTAATAGTTTTAACACCAAATACACCTAAATATACATTAATACACACAGTAGAAACCATCATAGCGCTACTTAGAAGCTAACATTTACCATCTTATCTCTGTAACTGGTAGTAGTAGAACAGCCAATCAGCACTAAGGAAAATGAATGGCGCTCCAGGATTGGCTGCTTTGCAAACATCTGCCAATAAAGTAGCATAAAGCCCAGATATACCGGCTTCCAAAGCTGCATTTTATTTTGAATATTTTAGATATGCTGTGAGAAAAAGAATCAGCAGATACGCAAATTTTCCTCAGATTCAAACTGCTGCATCCTGGGTGCACAAATTAGCGTTAACATAGATCTGTCTTCCACTGCTTCCAACAAAATCAGTGTCACTTACTGTAAATAGTCGGTTTTATAGCACAAATACACTTAGTAATGTTTGGTTAAAGTAACCTGTCCACTTATACATTCCTTTGGATCAGAGTATGCTATTTTTAAACCTGTTGAAATGTGTTTACAGTACAATATGCTATATGTTTTTATGTATTTAATATGTTTTATCTTTGTGTGAATCTACTTGCCTCGATTGTCACTTTGCTGCTGTTGCACTTTTACCTCCTATGGGACAACAAAGGTCATTTCTATAAATTTCTAACCCCTCCACTTATGGCGTGAGAAAAACTGGCACTTAATATCATAGAGAAACACAACCCTATATTTCCAAATATATAATAATAGTATTTTAAACTCCTCTAAAATCCTCCTGATCCTGTGGGACCTCGGAGATCATTTCCTGGTCTGGCGGGACGACAGCAGGTGTCTGGCTGATGAAAGCCTGTATTTGGTGGAATCTGCTCAGATTTATTGGTTTTGGTTGGACAGATCAAAGCAGACAGAAAGAGAGGATCCGCGACCCGCTTCACACCAGAACCGGATGGATGAACCACGTTACGCTTTTCCCACACATGAAGGAGAAGGAAGCACCTCAACCATCACGTCAGATTCCCATCAGTGGTTTTACGGCTCACTTCTCTAAAAAACAAACAGTAGCTATATGAATTCAGCCAATAAAGCAAAAAGAAGAGGCTTGAGATGGGAGAGCACAGATTAATCGGCCTGAATTTTCTTAACTTTGGGAAATTGGAGATCAGCTGATTAAATGGTAAATCAATCCGATCCACCGACCTGAAAAGCAGCCAGTTTCCTTTTCTCTGCTGCCGAATTGTCGCTATATTTAGCTTCTTTCGCAAAAAAAAAAAAAAATCAATATGGACCAAAATCAATATCAGTAGGTCAGAGTTTTTAAAGATCACTGATTGGTCAGAAAACTGCAGTCGGAGCATCAGGAGCTGATTTGACCTCAAATTCTTCTGATCTAAAAAAATGGAGGATCTGGGGACAAAGAAGAAGCTAAATATTTAGTTTAAATATTTCTTACCAAATATTTATCTTGCTAACTAAATATTTATAAATGGTAAAAATGTGACTAATAAAATAACCTACCATTATTATGGTTTCCATCGGCCTCAGGAAGTGATCCTGTTTATGACGTTCATGCAACAAAACATGATAAAGTCACTGCACTCTAGATTTTCATATTGTTTGTGTTTACATGTAAATAATAATCTAAAATAAAACTAATAGTAGTGGAAATATAATTAATTAGTTTATTCCAGTGTTTTTATGCCTGACCATCGATAGTGAACATTTTGATTATTAATTTTTTACTTTTTAAAAAACATTCTATTGAATTAGGATTACAACTGAAAGATCTTATATTTACATTTGAGTATTTTTTGTTTTCTTTATTATATAAATAGAAGCTCAAGAATAAAAACACAGGTTCATTTGAAGGACATGTTTTCATAATTAGTTTTTGTATAATTTGTTTTGGGATGACAATGAAAACCTCCAAGTCCAAGATTACAGTTTGAAGATAATGGATGGATGAATGTTTTCTCCTCATTTTAGGTATTTTTGTGTTGCTATAATTGTTCTAGAGTCATTTTAGGGATTTTTACATGTTATTCTGAGTTTTATTAGTTTTTTGCAGTAAGGTAATGACGTTTTGTGTCTTTTTCTGGTAAAACCGTTAGATTAGAAATGTGGTGAGTGTTGAGTTTTCGAAGCTTCTCCGACACCTTCAGTAAAAATAAAATGTGCTCCCCGTCAGCGACCAGCAGGACACCGACGTCTCTGTGACTGGAGCATCGCTCTCTCCCACACGGCTCCTCAGCCTCCATCTGATAAACATCTGACACCCACCTCCACACAATGTGACACGAGAAACACTGCACAGCTCGCGTGACGTCACGCCTCTCCTCTCCTCTCCTCTCCTCTCCTCTCCTCTCCTCTCCTC
>CAEFZX010008901.1:0-21473 GCA_903066825.1 Alfaro cultratus
TAAATGTCATGTTTTTATTGTTGTTTTTATTGTTTTTACTGTTGATTCTATGTTGCACCATGTTTCTGTTTTTTTTTATATGATGTAAAGCACTTTGAAATGCCTTGCCGCTGAAATGTGCTATACAAATAAAATATGATTGATTGATTGATTTATGAATTTTACTTACTATCTCACACATTATTGGTCTCTCAGAGATCTTTTGGACAATGGGCACAATATATTATCTATGATATATTTCTATCTCACTTAAAGCAAAAATGCTTGTATGTGTTAGAATAAGTGTAAGCTATTATTATGAGAAGCAGAGATAAAGTGACTTAAGCCTGACACTCACCACTATTTCAGACTTTTATTTTGAAGTAAGAAAGGAAGTAGTTCTTTGTTGTTCCGCTGTGTTGACAGCTAAAACAGCACTAAATTATAGTAATGTTCATAACTTAAGAAAGTCAATCAATATTTTCACTTAATCTTTACGCAACTTTAACAAATATCCTCTGCAGGTATAAGAACCTTCAACACTGTTGAACGTAGACATGGCTGATTAACCTCTTCCTGGTGCCTGGAGAGCGCACCTTCTGAATTTCTGTTTTGAGGTGCAGGGTCACCACCTGAGCACATAAGATACGGCTTTGGATAAATAAATGCTCCTGCATGGCCATTTAAAGTGACCAATAACTTAAAAAGAGCTGTGTATGCTTTAGGTACATAGCTAATCTAAGTCTAATGTGTGTGTTCTTTACTATGATAGAGTTGAATTGTAAAAACAAAACAAACAAACAAAAAAAAAAAACGGTCACAAAATGGCAGCATTTTAGGTGCCCAGATTTACAGAAAAGATTTACATGATTTGTAAGCTCTGTGAGAAAATATTACCGAACACTGCTGCAGCTTATCAATGCTGAAGTTACCATCGTATTTGTAACTTTCTATTGGTGATAAATACATTTACTATTTCACAGTTTTTAGGAACTGTGGACCAAATTTAATCCTGTCTTGTTCAAATCTTAAGCATTAAAATCTAAAGTACTATGACTGATTCAACTGGATTGCTCTATATAGTACAAAGCAAAAAAAAATACTGATTTTGTAAAAATGGAAATAGAAATAGCATTTTCAGCATTTTCTCTAACATTAGGATCACATTGGATTGAGGCAGCATGAAAAGAAAGGATGCATCCAATCATGATTTTTGGACTCAAAGTCATTTAAGACTAGGCGTTGACCGATGCCAAGTTCCAGTCTTTAGTGCAACATAGAAGCCTTAAAATAAGAATCAGTAATAGGCAACGTAACACGACGACTTCTAACATTCAAAATTATAACAAGCAACCAAAAAATGAGTAAATAAATAAAAGATGTAGCCAGATTTCACAGACCTTATCAAGAGCACAGAGTGTGTCTCAGCTATTATAGGACATGTTATAACCAAAACAAACACCTCAGGAAATTCCCAGCATTCAAATTAATACCAATCCACATCAGCATTGATCTATCTAGGATGTCAAAACTAGCTTCAGTTGGACATATTTAAGGTCTGTTTTTTGATTAGAATAAAACCTTTCAAACCAACCCTAACTCCAAACATGTGCCATAATAACAATCCCTAAATAATCCTGTGGATTAAAGTATGCCATTTTCTTTCCCATCCCAGCTGATGCAGACACAGTCATCTCCACCCAGCTGTAAAACACAGACTATGATGACCTACATTATTGTACAGTGGGCACACACTCCAGGGATTGTATGAAGGCGTCTATGCAGCTCTAGGCTTTAAGACACAGGTCTAAAAAAAAAAAAAGAAAAAAAAAAGAAAAGAAAACCTCGATGCACAACAGAGGACTGCATGTTAAACACAGTGGCTGCAGATTAGCTCTCTGTTCCTGCAGGGCCCTCCCTCTACTGCCTGCCTTTGATATTTGGCAAAACCTGTCACCTCCAGGGGCAAGACAGACACAAGGGGAATGTTAAACGGCCCTATCCTTTGAGATGAAACGTTCGATATGAATCATTGATGCCGCTCATCTCCAAACTCTCTTTTGCTCTCTCTCTCACATACACACTTTCACATGTATATGTAGATATATCCCATTTACCATAGTTTCCAGCTATTACGGCCATGCAGCACAAATTTTATTTTCTTATAATGAGCAACTCCACTAATTAAAGGCTAATTCATTATAGTTTGGTTTAATGGCAATGTAGAAGTTGCATATTCTGCACTTTTCTCACAGAAACTGCAGGGCCGTTTGCAAAACATTTTCCTCAAACATGATGTTGCACAGTTCCAACACGAGTGTGTGCATCTACACGGGAAGGTCAACGTTTAGAAAGTTCATGTGCCCTTTGGTAGTGCTTCGACAACCTAACGCAGTCAGTGATGCCCAGAGGCTTTAACACATTAACCAGAAGCGCGCAGTGCGCTGAAATATGTCTGGTGCTCTTCACCCTGCAGGAAACACATTCTAATACAATACATGGCAGCATGCAAGGGCAGAAATGAGGTGTTACAGGTGCTGGACCACCTGCTCCTGATGGCCAAAGTGTTTCCTATGCAACTTAAAACTTATTTAAACCTACTTGTTATTTGTGAAAAACAGAGTTCTACCATCCTGTTACTTTATAAAAGGTGGTATGGGATGGGCATTGAAAATGGGCCAGCTTTGAAGGAACAAATGCAAAAAGCGGAGATAAGTAGACAATGTCCCCTCATCTTTAAGGCTCAATTCTGAACAAAATCATTCATATAAGCACATATTCTCCCTGGCTGGGAGAACAGTCCTGCTGCTTTGGCCCAATGCATTAAACTTCCATCCCTTCCCAATGAACCTTTTCCAGTTGATGGGGTTGTCAAAGATAAATCCTGTACTATTCATACAAACCTTGAACGGTGTTCCGTAATTTCATTACCTAGTGCCTTAACCAATATAACATGCTTATTTGTAGGAAATCAATAAGCCTTCATCAGAGGTGTACAACAAAGGATCCATTTGTAGACCATAACCTTTTCATTTTTATTTGTACTGGTTGCCACTTGATGCTGTTTTGTAGGAATTTGCTTTATTTTTGAATGCAGATGCTTCTTTTTCTAATAAGGTCATCTTCTGTCTCTCAATGACAAATGATAAAAAAAAATGTTGCCACTCAATGTTTAATATTGGCACAAGCAACCATATGCGCATTTCTACAATTTTGCTTATTTTCATTGGCTTCCATTTTATTTTAAAATTAATTTAAGAATTTGCTTCTATTTTGTCTTTTAACAGGCAAGCTTCATTTCATCTGTCTAAACCACTGCCCTCTCTCACGCACCATGTCGCAATTCCAGACCAGATGGCTGCACATGTTCCAAAGAGTCGCTAGTCATTTCACTTCTTCACCATTTTGTCGGTTATGTTTGGTTTTGTTGCACAACCCTTTTAGCATTGTTCTTTTCAATTAAGTATTGATTTGTAAGGCAGTTACAGTGAAGCTCTTCTTTCAAAATAAAAATTAAATGTTAAATTTCGTTAAATTCTGAACCAGCCTTTACTTCCCCAAATTTTCATTTAGACCTTTTCTTCTTCTTCTCCTTCGTCTTCTTCCTGACAGCTGTCCGTCTACAACTGGCTGAGTTTAAAGGGAGGGACTTATATCAGAGCGTGGGGAGGTGTGACCTAACCCTTAATTCTTATTGGACGCGAAGACTTTAACTGCCATCGTGGTCATCCAATCACAGCTCAAACAGGAAAGGCCGCGCTCGCGTTGAGGTGCGTCACATGCACACCTTTGAGGATGATTTTATTAATGACCGACCTCACGTGTACTTTCGGTTCTGAGCCGTAAATAAAGCCACAGAGCGCCTACTGTGATCTCAGCCATTGCCCGGTTTCAAACCCACGCACTCGGACCTAAAAGAGGACTTTTGCGCCTCCGTTGCAACAAATCTGCAAAGCGCTTAAGAGGCTGAATCAGACCTACCCATCCCCCGTTATCTTGTATCCAGCTGTCAAGGGGTCCATTTAAATATTCCGTCATCCACTCCGCGATGTTGTCCACCTGCGATGTCATCTCCTCTTTGGACGCGCACTCCACGCACACCGTGCTTCCGAACTCGAAGAAAGCGATAATCCGACCCCAGTTCACGCCGTCCCGGAACAGTTCGTTTATGACCTCGGCGAACCTCGTCCTCGCCGTGTCTCTGGTGAGGTACAGCTGCTGCGACATCTCCACGAAGTCCAACTGGTACAGTTTCTCGAGTTCGTCCCCGGCGTCGCGCAGGACCCGGTGGATGTCTGCGTACGGGTCGGACTGCGAGATCCGCCTGCAGAGGCGATGGGGGTCGCTGTCGCTGTCGGGCCCCGGTCCTGCATCGCGGTAGCGCCGTACCAAAGTCGGTGAATGGTCACCTAAACCTCCGTTATTAGCCGCGTCGTCGTCCGGGACTCCGTTAAATCCCCACACGTATCCCCGTTTGGAGAGTTTATGGCAGATGTAGTTTTCCACAATATTGCGATTGTAGTCGTTCGCCATCCCTAAATGTAACACTTAGTGTAAATCAGAGCGTGCCCTAAATAGAATGCATTCTGATCGAAATTGTGCGGTGCTGTTCAATCCCACTGCAAAGCCTCGTCTAATTCTGGGTTTATGTTGAGATCTAAGCAACGCAATTAATTATTCCACTCTACAGGCGAAAAATATTTAATAAACTCAGAAAATCAATTTGAGACAAAAATAAAATAAAAATAATTAAAAAAAATTATTTGGATCTCAAAAAAATCCCCGGTTCCGTTTGAGCAGGAGTCTTCTTTTCCCGAATCCTTGCAGGGACACTGCTGGGGAGAGATCCAATATGCGGAAGAGCTTGGAGTAGTTTGCTTGTTCCAGTGCACATCCCCCAGGCGTAGATGAGCAGCGATTAGAAAAATATATGAATGAAAGTCAAAGTTGTGCGCGCCTGAAGGGGGATCCACAGCGGCTCAACGGATATTAACCCCGCTACAAGCCGAGCAGACGCGGGGCTGTGAGTCAGACAAGGTCGGACTGGGTCCTCCTCAGCGATCACTCCTCATATCAGCAGCAGCTCCAGCCCACCACCAGTGGGCCGCGCTCTCATACTGACGTCAGCTTAGAGTCTCCAACTAGATGGGGGGGGAAACCCTTTTTTGTGGCCAGTATTTGTGTAAGTATTGCACTATAAATGTATATGCTATTAAAAGCCAACTTTCCGTAAGAACACGTTCCTTTCATTTTTAAAATTGTGCATGAGAAAACGGTTCAGCTTTCTTTTCATCAGGTCAGTTCTCCCCCTTGTGGTTGAAAGAATTTACTAAACATTTGGCCCCATATACACGTACAAGAATGTTGAACTTTCGCACTTCTAGGCACGTTACGAGCTTAAAATATTTGTTATTGCAGTTTTATGTACTTGACCACCGCTTAAGTAGAGAACGACTGAGTATAAAAGTGGAGTAAAAGGATAATAATTCTAATAATAATAATAAAATCTGGAAATTGAAGCGTTCATTTGTACACAACTATTCTAAATAAAGTTGATCTGAGGTTTTAGGGTTGTAGTTTTTTTTAACAATATTGGTTGATGACCAAGAAACACACCAGAAATATCAAATATAATAGCTGTTTAAAAGTGTAACCGCTATTCTGTTACAATTAATTGCTACTCTTGGGAACCATTTACCAAGAGTAGCTTAGTATCAATCCATCTGAAAATGGTACAAATATGGGGCAACGGTGAGCCTAACGAGACATGATTGTCCACCTAAGCTTACAGGATGGGCTCATGGTAACTTTAGAGGAGCTGCAGAGATGTACAGCCCAGGTGGGAGAATCTTTTGATAGAGACAAGTATAAGACATTCACTCTAAAAAATTTTTTAAAAAAGGCCTTCATTTAAGACAAGAGACTGCTGCTGCTGGAAAAGTTATAAAAAAAAAAATAAAAAAAAATCATATTTGCAATTTCTAGTTAGATTAGACCAAAAAATCAACTTCATGGCCTACATGAAAATCTCTGTGTGGCAGAAAGCCAACACAGCACATTACCCTGAATACACCTTCCCCCATGGTGAAATATGATGGTTGAGGTGTCGTGTTGTGGCAATGCTTTTCTTCAGAATGGACACTGAAGCTGGTGACAGAGAATGAGAAAATGGTTGCTGCTATGCACGTAAATACAGGACAGTCATGGAAGAAAACCTGTAAGGCATTATAAAAGATGAGACCAGAGCAGAAGTTTACCTCCCAGCAGGACAGTGCACTTAATACTACAGCCAGAGATAGTTCAGATAAAAACATTTTCATGTTAGAATGGTCCAGTCAAAGTCCAGACCCAATTTCAACTAAGATTTTGTGGAAGACCTTAACACTTCTGTTCCTCATCCAATTTATTTGAGCAATAAATAGCTTGCAAAGAGGAATAGGCAAAACATTCTACGATATTATTTTGAATTAAAAAAAAAAAATCATCTCTATTGTTACGTCCATTTCACTAATATGTCCTGCTTTTGTTCCAAGAGGCATTTCAACTTTTGAAAGGCACTGTACCATGTACAATCTCTTAATCCTACATAGATCTACTCCAGCACTACTACTAAAGTCTTACTACAATACTCAGAACAAGTAAAACTGAAACACTTAGGCAATTAGTTATTTTTTCAATACAATTATTTATTTTATCATGTAAGAAAATAAGACATAAGAACGTTCCACTTTTGAAAACTTTTTTCAATGGCACACAAGGTGAAGGTGTTAAATCATTTTGGCAGAAACAAAAAAAAGGGGGAAAAAAAGAGCAAAACACAAGAGTGTGCAGAATGACTTTCATGTTCAATATTCTTAAACTGATTAGGAACATACTGATAACACTATTGAGGAGCTGGGGAGACTAAAGCTTCAGTTTTCACCGATGTTCAAACATACTGTAAGCATAGGCTATATTTGCATAGCTTAAAGGTGTTCAAACAAAACTGCTTCTACATAAGCTACATGTTTCACTATGTGTTGCTACCTCGAGGGGGAGGAGAACTTTATAAAGCAAATACATGCAGGATAATGAAATGATCTCCAGGTGTAGGGCAAAATGCCTTTAAACCAATATCAAATGAGAACATCATCAAACAAGAGTCATCCATTCCCACGTTCATATCTTGGATTGAATAAGGCTTTTTTTCATCATGAAAAGAATAGAAACTGATAAAATACAGAGGAAACATTGAATTTTACAGGCAACAACAAAAAAATATGTGGATTAAGTCACACTGTTAGATCTGTCCTACTCATTGCTTCAGGCTTATCAGTTGTCACCTCTTAAGGCTCAGAATGACTCAAGAAGCCGTACTCCATGGTTTCTACAACCGACGATCAACAGAGCAGCAACATAGATTTAACATCTTTTGGCATTCAAATGTTGGATCTAAAAATAATAATCGTCCAAAAGCCTGATTTGAATGTTGGCATGAAGGTACATTCGTTGTAAAATGGGCTAAAGGAAGACTGTGAGAATTTATGATGCATTTCTTAAGTCTCTGTAGCCTGACAGAGTAGGAAAGATAGAAGTTTATTCAAGGCTTGACAGAAACCAGACAGAAATTTAGAACCAACTGTGGAACTACTGGTCCAAACTCACAGGGACGCTGCCTGTCTGAATGATATATTGGACTTTGTGGAAAAACAAATCTCCTTGCTGTCAGTGGATCTAAAGAGACAAGACTCGAACCAGCGAGTCACGTCTTGACCTGACTCAACAACAACCCAACAGACAAGCGGATCCCGACAGGATCCAAACTCGGATGCATCAACACACATAAAAATAATAATAAATCAGAGTTGGGGTGCAGGTGAAAAGTGAAATCATGTGCTGGCTTTTCTCCTTTCGCCCTACCTACGACTTCATGGCTTCAACTTGCAAAAAAATGCTTCTTTTCTAAGATGGAATGATGAAGAAAAGATTTAGTGTCTTAATAATCGAGAAGATTAAATCAAATGGCTTTTCCGTCCCTCACTGGGTTGGCTCAGTCACAGTAAAAACACACATTCATGCACACAGTTCACCTACAATTATCGGGGTTTTTTTTGTTACCCTCACTGCATTTAAAATGTAGAGACATCAATATAATTTGGAAAGGATGTTTTTTTACATTTCCAAAATCAGAAATATTGCAAAAAAAAAAAAAAGAAAAAAAGAAAAAACAAACCCTCTCACTCACATATCAATAAAGAATCCAGTTATATCACTTCACAGCTTAGTACACACGTAAAGCACAAAGACAAAACATCATACGGCAAAAAAAACCCCACAGAGTTCCACTCAGAGGTCATTCAGTCAAAAGGGAAGGCGCTTTGCCTGCAAAGACTTGAGGTACAAAACCTGTTTAGTGAAAACTCTAAAATTCTCAGTATAAAGTGGAGATACTTCTGTGATATAATGTAACAAGACGACTGAAAGTGTAAGCTTACTTTCTGTTTTACATTATAGCTCGCAGTAGGAAGGAATTTTAAGCCATATTTGGTACAACTAGTCAAGCTGTCTTCTGCTTCTGTACGCAAGGAGGAAAAAAAAAAGCACTAGTGTGACTCAGTGCTTCAAAGGAATCACGTATTATAAAAACTGCAATGTTTAGTCTGCCCCTTCTACTTTCCATTCCTAAAACAAGGAATTCACATTTAAACACAGGTATTCCCTGTTCAAAGAGGGCAGAGAATGTAAAACTTAAAATTTGAGAAGTGATGTCACCAGAAAGTAAACGTAATACACTATGTTTTCCTGTTCTTTTCATAGTTGATATCAAACTTTTTGACTTGTATGTGCATTCCCACTCAACTGTGTACGTTTGTAAAGACGGAGGAAAAAGCTGCAGAGGAAGAGGAGCAGTACTGGGCTGTGAGGACTTTAAGGCTGCGGCTACTCCCTCTTGTCGGCTGCTTTCGATTGCTCCCTCTGAATCATGCAGCGGCGTACGATGCTGTCAAAACTCCCCAGATAGAAGAGGGCGATACTCCGAAACAACCCCATTGTGACAATCTGTGTGAACATTCAAAGTTATAACCACAAATATAGCAAACTGACATGCTTGAGGTCATGTTTTAATTGTATCTCAATAAATTAGAACATCACTGATCTTTTCAGTAACTGAATTCAGAAATTGAGACTCATACATAATTTATTATTTATTCGATAATATAGCTAATTGCCATGTTTCTTGTAGGCATTTCTAATCTAAAAAGGAAAACAGGAGCATTGGGCTGTCACTCTTTGGTTCAAAACCCTTTTCCTCAGTAAGACATGCCGGTGTTGTTCAACTGTGTTTTATTAAGTGCAATAAGTCAGCCGTCTACCAGGAAATTAAAGAGGACTTCATACTTCCTGTTGCTAACAAGCTTCATAGATAAATTTTAAAACAGTTTGATACCTTCCCACATTACCGAAACTACAGATTTCTGATCTTAATCAGAAATTTGATTTGAATATTCTAGGCAGCAATATTGACCACAATATTGCTGCCTAGATAATCAGGAGAAACGTTCAGTGCTCCTTTTAAAACAACCTGGACGTCCTTAACACCTCAGCAAAGTCTGAACACATCTATACCACAAAGTGTTGCTGATGTAATTCATCCTTCTGGCAAGCACTGAATGTATGTCATGAAAACAAAGGCATGAAGATATGTTTGCAGTAGGCCAACATTTATGTATAAAAAATGATTTTAAATAACTTTTTAGTCTGAGTTCCTTAAAAACTTTACTGTGGGTTTTTATTAGATAGAAGCCATAATCCAAAACTAACAGAAGTAAACGAAAAATATATATTAGTTTGTAATTCATCTATGCTATATGTAAAAAAGAATTACGTTTTGAATTGAATTACTCAAATAAAGCTACATCTGAGAAAAATTTCAAGTTACTGAGCGGGACCTGTATGTGTATGTTTGTACCTGCTGGAGGCCTTCTGTGATGGAGGTGACGGGTGACATTCCACAGGTGAGAGCTGATAGCATGTAACCATCTGGGCCAACTGAGCTGTTAAAGTTTCCTTGCTGCAAAGACAAAAAACCCAACAGGGAAGCTTAAAACTTTAACACAATATAGATTTTAAAGTTGAGTCAACAATAGCTGAAAGGATTTTCTTACCACCGCATCCCTGACAAAGATTTTGGCCACTTGGTCAGGCTGCCAAACTCCAGAGGTTTCAGAGATCAATTTGGTCTCTAAAGGCTTGGAAGGAAAAGAATGAAAGGAAAAGCTGTGAGAAATTAGAAATGAGTGTCGCTTTAGTTGCTAAATAAAAATATGCTAATCCATTAATGAATACTACACTGCTCAAAAAAATAAAGGGAACACTCAAATAACACATCCTAGATCTGAATGAATGAAATATTCTCATTGAATACTTTGTTCTGTACNATCAATGGAAATCAAATTTATTAACCAATGATTTCACAGAAGTTTGATTTACTTGGAGTTATATTGTGTTGTTTAAGTGTTCCCTTTATTTTTTTGAGCAGTATACAAACTATTCAGTGGAACTATGTGTCTGTAACCAGATCTTTAGCCCAGATTAAGATTTAAGATTAAGGCACCTTTGATTTGTTCTCTTCAGCCAGTAGTGGTGTGTCCGTGTCAGGTGGGAATGCCACAGTCACATAGATATTGTAGGGCTTTACCTGGAAGTCAATAGTAGGATGACGAGAATATAAATGACAGTAATAGCCTTTCATGATAAACAAACCCCCCCATTTTCTATAAATTTTTTATGATGGGAGTAATTTTTAATCCCCGCCTCCATTAACATAAGAATAATCTCCTAAAACAGTTCTAAAAATATGTAAAACAGCTACTGTGTGTCTGATAGGTGTGAAGAGAAAAATCAGTGGGGGAAAAACAAGTAAACAAACCTCCATCTGCAGTGCCTCTGCCAAGCCACGCAGAGCAAACTTGGATGCAGAGTAGGCAGTGTACCCAAACAGGCCGATCTGACCCGCCTGGGATGAGACAAACATGATGCGGCCCATTCTTCGCTCCTTCATGGTGGTTATCACAGCTCGTGTCGGATAAACGCTGCCCAGGTAGTTCAGTTCCATCATTTCCTATACAACACAAGGCCAAAGTTCACATCTAATGCAGGAGAACATTGCCCTTCAGTCTGTACTGAAGGGCATTTCACAATCTAAAGATGCTTGTAAATGTTCAATTAACAGTTGTAGAGATTTACTTCTTTATAAAATAACAAGATAATATTAGATTTTATTCAAATGCTTCTTTTATGAGTCACTTTTTTTGCTTGACCTATTTATGGATCTGTATTATTCAATGGTTTAGCAACACTAAGTATCCTTCTAAGCAGGAATAAAAGATCATAATAGAAAATTACTACTCTAAGCCAGGAACTTCAAAAAAAGCACATTTTCTGCTCAAAAATACTCAACCTCACATTTCACTTTGCTTTCAATATATAAAATATGCAATAATACTTACAATTAGTAAGTTTTAACCTTTAAGATTAGAAGTCACTGGTACTCACCTTGAAGCGCTCCACCTCCATTTCCTCAAACTTTGCAGAAATGGCCGTTCCAGCGCAGTTTATAAGCATGTCAACAGGCCCAAGCTTCTCCTGAGCCTGCATAGCAACAAAATCCCACTTTTATAACACTACTCTAAATTATTAAGAGAATCTGATATGTCCTATCAAAGTGAAGAGGGTAACATTACCTGTTTTATCACATTTTCCACCTGCGTGTAGTCACTGGAAACATCCACTGATACGCAGAGCACCACCTGAATAGAGAACGAGATTTAAAAATTCAATCAGATGTGAGGTTCTAAATGGCATGATGAAAAAGACCAGATCGTAGAGTGGATTTTTAAAAGATAAATATACCTGCTTGTCGTTGATGGCAAATTTTTCCACCTCTTTCTTTGCTCTTAGTAATTTCTCCTAGAAGAAATGCTGTATGTAATTAATCTATTATAAAAACATATTGCCTTTGAAATTAATTAGTGTAAAGCAAATGTAATATGTTTATAGTTGCTTGGTCCAGCTTTCACTGGACCAAGTGAATTAAACAACATATTTCAAGAACAATAATTATATCACCTGATCACCAAGTGTCAAACAGAAACTAAAGCAAATTTTTGCACATGATCATTCACCTGACATGGAATAAATTCACCTTTATGTGCGCAGGGTTTGACGTAAAACAAAAAACTAAAAGAGTTGACTGTAATAACAGCTTGTGGAGGACTGGAAGGACTGGTTAAATGTTTGTACTGACCTCGTCTCGAGCGACCAGAGTGATGAATGCTCCTTGTCTGTAGCACTGAACTGCAATGCTTTTCCCAATCCCACTGGAGCCTCCTGTCACCTGATCAATACAGCAGCAACATGCAAAGGTCAGGGAAGCTGAGAAGATGTAGTAGCAGAGTATTCACAGCAAACCTTGAAGTGATGAAAGGGGAGTCTTTTATAGACTTTCATTTAAATGAACTGCAGGTTATTTACTGGGCAATAACCAGAAAGGTAATTCCAAACGGACAGAGTTACTACTTAATATATATTCTAGACATTGCCACAGAACATTTATCAACGTACAATTTATTCTTCTAATATTTCTGCAAATCATGTGACAATACATGCTTCACTGTTTGATTCTTTCATTCTGTTTGGAATATATTGATTAGAAAAACATCACTTTTAGAGCTTGTTAGGGATCTAAACCACACCTATTCTGAGAGCAGACCTAGAGGAATAAAAGCCAGTGACATGGACCTTTTGAATCTTGCTAAGTTATTAGCAAGACCTCTCTGTTAGTAGTAGGTATAGGATGGTTATTGGCATTAAAGTAAGCCAGTGCTAAAACTTTGCTAAAAAAACAAACTACCAAATTAATACACTGAATGCTCATGAAAGTGTCAGAATGACAGGGGTTTTAGAGTTATAAAGAATATAATTTATGCAGTACCACTTGTTGCTGCGCACAGCCGGTCAGCTGGCAGAACAAAGGCTAAAAAATGTTTCACTTGGTTACAATAAAGACAAAACTAAAGAAAACTATGACTTGGTATCAGAATGATCTGTACATCTTCAGTTAAGAACATATGCTTTAATGCAGGAATTAGTCTTATTCATGCAATTTCTCTTTTTTCTTCTAAGTTAGCAGTAACTCTATAACCATAAATTTGTATTGGAGCAACAAAGATAAAATATGTAATATTAAAATCAATCCTTGTAAAAAAAATAAAAAATAAATAAAAGACAATATTTCGTTTGAAAAATCAAAGTATATCGTGCTCAATTATATATATACATTTATACAGACCTGGAAAATATTGAAAACCAAGGATTGTTTTCCATCCTACGTAATAACCCTGTTTATCGTGGGCGTGTCGCTCCATAATTTCCTCCCAAAAAAATATACGGAATTCAGAAGAAACGAGTCGAAACTTTAAAGCACTCCTTCGACCGTGTCAATATCTACTCAGAAAATAACTTTTATGTACCGTGTTAAACTGGTGCTACAGCCAGAAGGCGGCTGCACTCTTAAGGAAAGAGTGGACGTTAACCACCGTTAACGAAGTAGAGGTACTCACCACGACATGGGCCCCGTTCAGCTTCAGAGGTTTGGGGCTTATGAGAGGCGATATCATGTACAGCAATAACACAAAAGCAACAATGAGGGCAGCGACGACAAGAAACATAATTAACGGTAGAAGGAGCCACCAGGAATGGACGAAGAGCCAATCTACAATCAGTGAACTGAACGCTTCCTCAGAGGACATGGGGGAAACCTTAGCTTGCTTGCTAGCTAGCAGGCCAGTTTCTCCGCTCCGTTATAACAGCTATGAGGCAAGCAGCGGCCCGGGGAGGGGGAGCTGGTGAAGCGCAGACCTCTGGGGAGGGGTCACTCCAGGTTTTGGCAGCTGGTCAAAGAATTATAACGGCCAGGTTAAAGAGCCGTTCTGGACTTTAGCCCCTTACGACAAAGCGCTGTCCGTAGAAACTAAAACAAACCGAACTGTGTATAGTAAACGGTCATACTTGGTACTTGTAGTCCTAAATTGAATGTTTCAACAATGGCTCCTGAGTTCAGAGACAGCAATTCCCACAATGCAACGCATCATTAAGGCACTTTGAACTTAAGCCTGAAACCAGGATGAGTGATACGTGTGAGGCTCCGCCAGACTAGGATGAAAATAAAGATTTATTTCATATCAGTGTAAAATGAAGTAGTGGTGCACTGTCTGCAGTTTTCTGGCATATCACCGATATTTCCAGAGGCTGTCATACGGATACCGTTTGTTTTTTTTTGTCAGAAAATCTAATATAACAAAGTTGTTGACATTAGTGGTGAAACTATTGAGTGCAGAAATGACCTGATGGACAGGTCTGTCAGTCAAGCCTCTCACAGAAGAGCAAAAGGGGGACAGTGGCTGATTTTCAAAACTTTCTAAGGTTTCTCTGATCTCCAAAGATAAAAGATATCGGTGCTGATTTATCTGTGCACCCCGAAGTAAAGATATTAAATTATTGGAAAAAGTTAATATCTTTAAGTCAAAAAAACTTTCCTAGAAACATTCTTATACACAACTATTTGGGTAAAGATTATTAAGCTGCAGTTCAGGTCCGACTAAATAGAATAAATGTATTTTTATTTGAAATGATTGGGCTACACAACATATTCAGCTCAGTGGTGGTTCTTGCATGGTAAACCTTATGCACAACCAAACACGCACTTCCCTCAGAAGCCCACCCTTCAAAAAGCTTTAATAGGCAACTTATTAGCATTAGAAATTGAATAAGCATTCTTTAAAGCTTTTGAGAAACAGAATTTTGAATTTTAAGTACCATAGCTGTAAGTCCTAATTAATAGCAATATCACAGTAGTGTTACTTTTTGAGAAGCACAAAATTTAGCTTTTAAATCTACAACTTTTGCAAATTTCTATTGCAGTGCATTAAATAAAAAAAAAAAACCCATTTGGTATAGCTGTAACTTTTATTTACACAAAGAAATGAAAAAGAAAACATTGGATGCATCAGTTACCTTTTCTCGCAAGAAAAGGTCCAAGAGTTGGTTACATAAATGTGTAGACATACACTGTAAAATAAGACATCCCCCTTAAAAAAATTACAGGAGACAGTTTCCACATCTCAACAGCAACAGAGTACATTTGTATACAATCTCTAAAAGAGAATCGTTGAAATGCACATACGTTGTACATTTCTTAGTTGTAGTGACAAAGCACTTGATATATATTAGAAGTATGACTTAATTTAGTAATAAACCAATAAAAAAACATGCATTTTTTCTGAAAGGCACATGGTGCAAACTGCCATTTACGGCTATTTGAAGTGTAAAATCAAAAATGCAAGTCATTTCTGTTACGTACACAAGGTCCTCTTATCTGAGCCATCAATATCCACCTTTGACCTCTCAATCTTGCTTAAACCAAATATATTTTATTCCAATATAAGGCCTAGATTTTTTTAAGCTTTCAAAGATCATCAGCAAAGCCTTTTAGTATAAATGAATATGTACAGTTGTTTATAGAAAGAAAGCCTTACTGAGTTGTGAAATAATTCAAAGCTTTAGGTCCTTCAGGAATGGTGAAATAATGCTGGTTTACCCACAGTGGTGATACTTTTTAAGGCCCATGTTAATTTTAAATAATGAATGACTAAACACATTTACCAGCAACTAATTTCCTTCAAAACTGCATCAAAAAATTCATCCAGGCATTTGCATCCAAGTCTGTCTGAAAATTTTATAATCACAACCACTCTAAGACGAGAATGTTTCATTTCCAAAACCTAACATATGAAGATAAAGTCTTTGATTTATACTGTGCAAGGCTTACACATTCCTTGATCTACAGAATAGGACATAAAATGTATAAATTACCTTATTAAAATAGGGTTTATGAAAAACAATAATGGAGTTGGAAGTAGTCTGTAAAACCAAAACACAAATGCAAGTTCTAGTTTGAAGTACCCAACTTGCAATAAAGGTGTATGTCTTAAAGGTTTCTCAAACCTGTTTTAATATTCCGATTATAAATACTTTAGGGCTCTAGTACTTACACCAAATTAAACTCTGAAGTTTCCAATGTGGGCTCTTTCACGTTTAAGCAAGACAACTATATGTAGCGAGCTTTTGAGTTTCTTTGGACTCGAATGGACAAAAAAAAATTCTTCCACCCTTTTTACATTTGTACTTAGGTAACCCATGGGGCTTAGAGAATAAGGATGAGACAGAGAGAGAGAAAAAAGGGTCAAAAACAGTAAAGAGACAGTCACACTTTCATTGCTTTGGTTTGGCTCTTTGGATCCAATCTAGCCTTCCTGTCCAAAGTCTTCTGTAAATTTTTTCAATTTCTCCAAGTCCTGTTCGTTGACTGTTGGCTTTGTGTTGGACAGAGACCTCAGCATGTCAGGCTAAGAGGAGGAGGAAGAAAAAATGGTTCAAAATAAGTCCTTTTATTAGGAGTGCAGAGATTTATAAGTAGGACTTCATTTTTGATCATGCGAACACATACGCGGTCAGATTGTTTTGCATGATCAACTTTGCAACATTAACTCGTAAGCATTTTTTTCAGCAAACGCAAAAGCACCTCCCTCTGTACTCGAGTAGTAAAGTACCTAATTGCCCTGGTCTTGTTTTTTTATTATAGGACTATATTCATACAACTGGTAAAATAAATGCACAAAGACTGTACATGGTGGAGCTCTCACCATTGATGTATTTTCAAAACAGGAAAACAACAACACTGGACATGCTGACTACTGCTCAGAGCAAATCCAAACAAGTTGACAAATTCCAATCTAGATGATTGATTAGTGCATCTCCAATTAACACATTTGTAGTAGTTTCCTTACCATAGACACCACTGGTTCCATTAGCTTCTCTCCAGGGACCTCCATCCAGGTCATTTCAATTGCGTTGGGATCACCAGGAGAGCATGGAGTCAAAAGGTCATCAATGACAACATTTGGATCAGTTCTGGATTGACCTCGCACCTTATATTAACAACAGAAAGATTGTGAGCTTATTTTAATGTGTTATGTAGTTAGATTAAACCTTGCAGGAGCCTTCTGAAGACATACCCGTTTGAAGTGGGTTGCTGACTGGACCTTTCGAACAGGCTGCATTAGAGCGTCTCTGACAATGATGCTGATGTCTGCTCCTGAGTAACCGTCTGTCTTCTTCCCCAGAGCTGCAAAGTCTGATTCAGTGAGACTGTTGGGGGTCGAGCCCAGATTGAGTTTGAACATGAAGGAGCGGGCATGCTCCTCAGGCAGCGGTATGTAGATCCTCTTCTCAAATCTGAAATTATTATTTATTTGCACTGAGAATAGGATGATGACAACTGGATATTGCATAACTTTAAAACATCTCACAACATTTACCGTCTTCTAATGGCAGAGTCTAGAGTCCAGGGGATGTTTGTGGCTCCCAGCACTAGCACTCCCTCATTGTCATTACCCACACCTATAAGGCAGACACAAACTTCAATAAAACAGATCAAAGCCACATACAATTTCTCTGCTGATGTCTTCAGATCTATTTTCCAATCAGTCCCTCCTGCTGCAAAACACCCATAAAATAAGATGCAATCACCCCTCATACTTTTCAGATGGACGTGACTCCTGTGTTTGCAATTCTCAAGTTTTCAAATGTTCTCTTACTTCCAAAAGTACCAATCCTCATTATGACCAGACACTTAAATTTTAGTTTCATCGGATCACAAAACATGTTTCCAAAAGTGAAGCTCTTTGCAAACTGTAATTAGGCGTTTTATGCTGCTTATCAGTAATGACTTCTTCCTCCTGGAGTGGCCCTTCAGTCCAAGTCCATATGGGACTAGTTTAACTTTGGATAATGACAATCTCTTCAACAATCTCTTGAGTGTTTTGCTTTTGTTCTGGGGTTGATGAACACCAAACAATCATTTCTGATACACAGAACCTCTTTCCTGAAGAAGAGCAATCATTGTACCTATCCATGTGGTTTATACTGGAAAATAATGGTTTGCACAGACATGGTTGTGAACTTGGCACCTTCAGGGATCTTGAAAGATTGTACTCAACAATGACAGACTTGAGGAGGTCAACAATTCTCTTCCTGATATTTTGCGTGATTATTTTGGACTTTTCTGACATCGGAGCAGGAAGCTTTATCATAAAATCAATCTACAAGAATGCCTCCGTTTAATTCAATTGTTTTGAACTAACCAATTAGTCAAAATCTTACAAAGCCATCACATCACCATCTGGGCTTTCCAAGGTTATTTAAAGGCAGAGTTATCTTAGTACAAATCTCTAACTTTGAAGAAAATAAAAATATCTGAACAAAAATTAACATTACATTAAGCAAAAAAATAACTTAACTTGATGATAGCCTAAATAATAAGCTAAAACAGAAAACATTTTTTGGCTTATTCATTATTCAGATTATCTTATTCTACAGTTTATGTAAATATGTGGTTTCAGTTGCATGTGAAAGCCCCACATTTAGAAGTTTATAGCAATTTCAGTGTTAGTTCTGGAGTTCCATGTCTTTACCTCACCTAAAGCTGAAGCTTCAATTAAAACTAAAGAAACTTGTTAAACAAAGCAGTTTCCATATTCAAAAGAACTAAGTCATTACTTATAGAAAATCTTTTAATTTTACACAGTAATTAAATTATGAACAATGTTTAAATCTCTGGAACTTGCTTAAACTATAGACTTTTAAAAGTTTGGACATCACACCCCATTTTTAAAATAAAAACCAGGAATAAACAACAAACCAGGAAGACATTTTATATCAAAACAACAAATAGTACTTTTAACATTGTTTCAGAATTTAAAGACATGTCTTATATGGCAAGTAACTCCTATATATATATATATATTTATTTATTTATTTATTTATTTTTTTGTCTTAACCATATATCTGTAAACTCATGTTAAGATAAAACTTGCCAGCCTACAGTCATTTCACAAAAATAGCTGGCACCGATTTCAGCCGCTCATTCACCCAGAAAGGGAGAAAGTGTATACTTCCCCTTTTCCTTTTCACTGCTTTTGCTGGTTACATTAGCAAGAACACGTGTCTTTAACAAAAAAGGAAAAAAAAATAAAACGAGGCTACTTTGTATAACTTCCTTGAAACTTGTAGCATTAACGGAAATGAAAAAACAAATGCTTAAAATCTTTTGAAAGGAAAATAGATGAAACATTTTTTGAAAAGTGACCAGATTAACTCGAGAAGCTCTTCCTCATATATAATGTAACAAATGTATACTATGTAATGTTAAAAAATCTGAGTTTACAATTATATTACACTGACAAATACTCAGTAAACTCTCCGTTTACTAATCATTGATAACAGCAGTGACTGTTTACACTCACCCTGCATTTGAACCAGGAACTCTGTTTTAATTCGGCGAGCAGCTTCACTCTCGTTTTCACTCCTTGAACCGCACAACGAGTCAATCTCATCAATAAAGATGATTGAAGGCTTATTCTCCCTCGCAAGGCTGAAAAGATTCTTCACCAACCTGCAAAGTGAAATGAAGTGTTTTAGATACTTAAACAGCAACTTCTTTGAGGCAATTTTTAGATTTTGTCAGAAAAATGAATCCTTTTTACTTTATGAGTTACTATGTCTACAACTCACTTTTCACTCTCTCCCAGCCATTTGGAGACAAGATCCGATGAAGAGATTGAGAAGAAGGTTGAGTTGTTCGCCTCTGTTGCCACAGCCTTAGCTAGGTAAGACTTTCCTGTACCAGGAGGCCCAAAGAGCAAGATCCCTCTCCATGGAGTTCTCTTTCCTGACAGTTACATAAATAACTAATTAAGACCACAAATTACTATAATGAAATCATTAATTATTCAACAGACAGCTAATGAGACAGAAATCTTTTCAAATGAAGTATACCTGTGAAAAGGTGGGGGAATTTGATTGGAAGAATAACTGCCTCTTTTAAAGCCTCTTTGGCTCCCTCTAAACCAGCAACATCATCCCATTTGATGTTAGGCTTCTCCATAACGATTGCACCTGTAAAGGAATTGTATAAAATTATCACCAGGAAGTATAAATAGAATGCTTGTCCAGAAGCAAAATGTTTTTTTTTGTTCAGAACAAACCTGAGAGTTGATTTTGGAATTTCTTTTTCTCTGGATCATCCCCCTCATCACTTTCATTCCTGGGCACAACAGCATAAGTATTATAAATCCAAGTTAGCTTTGATCACATTTTTATATTCATGAATGGAAACCAGCTTCTCCAACAATGTATATGAATAGCACAACAGAAGACGCACAGAGAGCCAAAGATCACACCCATTAACACACCCTTTGTCATCGGACTGAGACTCTTTGACAGGCTTAGCAGGAGGAGCTTTATCTTTCTTCTTCAGATACTCCTTCAGCTTCTCTGCTCTGTCCAGGTACTCTGCACACTTTGCCCGGATGCTCTGTTTTGCTTTGTCTCCTTGGGCCTCATCTGTCAGAGGTTCACAGAAAAGATAGGAAAATAAAGAAGTTCACTTTGGTATGACAAAAGAAGAAAATTATTATTCTTAGTGTCTGAAAAAAAAAAATATATATATATTTCGGCTGGGTATGACCAGTTCATTCCTATATTTTATATACCAGCATATTACCATTTCCTTCTTTTATACTCTGGTATCATTTACTTGAGCCATTGCCTATAATAATGCTTAATGAAATTCCATATTATTTTTCTAAGAATTTAATATTAACTCTGATCCCTGTTGGGCCAGTCAACTCTTATGGAATTGGAGATATTATAACATCCGATCAATTGTAGGTATTATATATGTGGTCAAATAACCACATTTTCTTTGAGAAAATTTTGAGATAAATGAATATGTACAGTTGTTTATAGAAAGAACAACTGTAATTAAGTAATTACTATTAATTACTTAATAGTAATTAAGTAATAATTACTTAATTACTATTAATTCAATAACAAAATGTCTGTTTGGTGTAGGAGCCTGGAACCTGCATCTCAACAGCATCTCCTTTGACTAACATTTTTTTAAATAATATTTGACAGAAATTATTTGTCAAATAATTTTGACCTTTGTCAGCAACAAGCTGACAAAGGTAATATAAAAAGAGTTAATTTATCTTAATTTTCCATAAATATTGAAATGATTGAATTAGTCTAATCATAGTCAAGATGTATTCCACTTTTTTACCTTTTGTTTAAAAATCTAAAATAAAATAAGCTGTCTCTTATTAAATTTCACAATAAAACTCATCCAAAACTGTATATTTTTCTTAAGCTTTATAAATTATATTTTTCTTAGGGTCAAAGAGAACTTGAAGCTCCACACAAATTGTATGTAGTGGGAATAGAAATAAATGTCTCCCTTTGGATAATCAAGATTGCTGACCTCTGGCATAGCACACATTGTTGATAAAAAATGTTCCATGGTGGATCCCTTCTATTTTAACTGAAAAAAATTA
>CAEFZX010008904.1:0-49506 GCA_903066825.1 Alfaro cultratus
CATGTGTTAATTCATAGTTTTGATGCCTTCAGTGTGAATCTACAATGTCAATAGTCATGAAAATAAAGGAAACTCATTGAGTGAGAAGGTGTGTCCAAACTTTTGGTCTGTACTGTATTTTTTTTTAAAGAGTTAAGATTCTTCAGAGCATCCATTCCACTGTGTCAAATGAATGAAAAACTTTGAAAAACCTGTTTACCTCCTCGCCAAAAACTTCTGAAGACACTGAGCGCAACAAAAACTGAGGGCTGTCAAATTTTACCGGTTGTAGAATTTAGCAAAAGACTATGAGCCATTTCTCCTGCTAACGTGTTTGATTAGGCTTTATTTAGCCAGAATGTCCTGTGCTGTTGACCACTTTCTATTTTTGTGCGGTCTCTGGACCACTTGGCATTCACATATGTATTTGAATCCAACCAGAGTTAATTTCAACTCTACCAAGACCTGCTTGAAGGTGAGCCAGAGTTCACTCTTGATTACACATTAACCCCTCAAAACGGCCTTGACTTTCGAGACAAACAAACTGGAGTTCAATTAAAGCGGACAAAGCAGGGCTGGTGTGAATGCATCTACACTTATAATGCTGAAAGAACGATAAACTATAACATAAATTTTTCTTTGTTCTAATAGAAGCTTGCCTCTGGAAATCATTTCCAACTTTTTCCAATTTTTAAAAAAAAGCTCGTTGATTTGTTGCTGGTTGTTCATCATACTTAACTTGACACAGTATTTGAGCTTCTTTCGGTGCAGCCCGTCTTTCAGATGCACTCAGTGTTAAGCTCCAAACACCCAGTGGAGATGTCACCAAGTTCCAACACCATTACGTTGCGGTTGATGGTTCACTCTTTGGTTGCACCGTGATTGGCTCAGACTTCGGTTCTCCTCGTGTCTTCTGTGACTCCATGCATGAGATATGTGCAGCCAGCTGAAATAGCAGTGAACTTGTGAAGCAACAAAGAGAAAAACAACCTCCATGCGACGTTGACTAGTCAGTAAACGCAGTAATATAGCCGTCATAAATAATGCAATAACTTATAATTCTAAAACCATTTTAGATACATGTAATTTTTACATCACTGAACTTATACCTTAGAACCTCAGGTTCTGTCTTCAGATTCTTTTACCTATTAACATAATGAGCTACACTGGTATTACTGTTAAGGATTAATATTACGTCAACCCAATTCGACACAGTACATCCCAGCAGCAGCAGCTTTATCTGATTATCCAACCAATGAAGATCAAAAAACTCACATTTAACACGTGTCCTTAAACATGTCTCCTGGAGGACACAGAGTTGAAGCAGATTAAGGCAAACATTTTTCTTGGAAAGAGGCTAAGACGCTTCGCAGATTTTTGTTATAAGTTGCGTTTTTCCAATTTGTGCTTGTAATTAGGGTGTGCAGCACCCAGACATCCAGCGGATAATCTGGTCTTTGTGTATTAGATGGGAAGTGGACCATGAAAGTAATTGGTGAGTGTAGCACAAATTGGATCCAAATGTGATATTTTCTCTCCCCCCCCCATTTCCTTTGAGGCAATATTTGCAAGGCGATTAGAACAATGCTACTGTTGGCATTTTCGAAAAGCGTCATTACGTACATGCACACATGTGGGACCAAGAGTTAACGAGGTCCTCTAGTCAACCAAAAAGGTGGAAAGAGTCGCTTTTAAACAAAAAACATTCATCAGCAGTTTCAAAAATTTTAATTCGATTCCTATTTGATGCCTTCAGAATAAATCAGGTATTTTTTTGTCCAACTTTAATATTTCAGATCAAACTAATTTTAATATACAAAACAAAGATCGTCTTAGTAAATACAAAAATGCAGTTTGATGATGATTTCATTTAAGTGGGAAAGACTACCCAAACCAACATAGTCGTATATAAATTAAAAACTAACCTAATTTTCTGAAAGCTCAATTCAATTTCCTGAGCCACACCCAGACCCAATTACTGACAGATCTGTAGGATCACAATATCCTGAACAGAAGCGATGTGACAACACGAAGTAGGTTAAAAGACCAATGACAAGACCTCATCAGGCCTTCATCTAAAAAAGATAATTAAAATCTAGACGTGTTAAAGTATCAGCCTAGAAATTGCTAGTCATCCAGAATGATCTCAAACATTTAAGTTTTGCAAAGGGACGAAAATGCAGTCCTTTCTTAACAATTGCACAATCTATAAATAAATCCAGAGATGTTTGCTTTCCATTTATCTATATTCGCAAAAGGTAAACTCTAGAAAGCAATTCATTTGGAGAAGAAAGAAAACTAATGAGATCGTCAGCTTGAGCAGCGACCCACAGGGAGTTCAGGAAGCCATTCAGATTCATACATGAATGACCCACAAGCAGAGATTGGATATATCTGCAGGCTGCGAGTGCTTCCTGCTGATAAATGGAGTTTTATCAATATGCCTGGCTGGATCCTGAACAGGTCTATTGTGTGGATGGAGGCTGGGAGTGGATGGGAAGAGCGTTTCCTCTGAGGACGACAAGCTCAGCAGGAAGCAATATCTTCAAAAATTTAAGCTCCAGACAACACGGCAAGAAAAATAATACAGCATTCATATTTATAAAATCCCTGGTATCTTTTTAAGTAAAATTTTATTTATTTGTTGCAGATTGTATAGCTTATGATCAAGTTGTATCTATTAAAATCTTCCCTAAAATGACAGAACGCATTCACATCGAGCTGATAAGTTTTGCAACCAGTCAAATGGACATGTAGCATGGCCGCCGCTCACTGTGCCACACTGACAGTTGTGCGGTGGCTCCTCTAGTGGAACAGAAATCAGGGTAAGCTCCCAGCTAGCTCATCAAACTTGCCTGCAACCATTTGGATTGTGGGAAATGAAGGAGTTTATCACGAGAAATGTAGCCAATCAGAATGCTTGACTAAGATATCTCAATCGTCCGCAGACGGTGCACACAAAGTTCACATCATCAACTTTGCTGAGGGTACTCAGATTACAGGAGGCTGAATCCAAATGCATAGCACACATACCAGACTTTCATTTGTAAGAAAGTTATGAAAACTTTGGATAATTTTTAAATTTATGTCACAATTTAGAACTAACACATCAAAGCGCCTAAAAATGTATAAAATTTTGTGGTTGTGGCATGAAAACCTCTTTAAATAGGTATAAACATTTTTGCAACCAATTTCCATTAGAGTCCATTTAGTAAGCACATTTTAAATACTGTAAGTGAACCTCTTGCTTAGCATGGCTATGACTTCTGTAATTTCTTCTTCAAATCATTAATATGTGTTAATTGACTCTACAGCCAAACTTCAGATGGTTTGTAGCCTCTATGGATCCACACACATCCCAAAATCTTCGCAAGTCTAGTGGTGTAAATCTCAGCAGACTGCAGAGAAGTGAAGTAGCATGCTCAATATCTGTGGAAACACATATTAAACTGAGACTTAAACATGTAGTTTTTCCAAGAATTTGATCTTCAACAATTACATTTTGTGGGTTATGTCAAAATTTCGACTTTGCTTTTTCTCCTCTCAAAACTTGTTGAAAACCCAAAGCCATAATAATTAATGTAATGAATTTAGACACGTTTTGGCTGAATCTCAACTTTGATGCTTGGAAGCTCCCACATCAGCCTTCTGCAATTTTCCCAACCTCCTAACAAATCAGGATTTGAAAACCGGCTCTTCAAAGAAAATACTGTCGAATTGCGTCTGAAATCACAATTAGTTGTGTCTTTTTAACCGTTCTCTTGTCTGAAAACTTGCATCTTGAAAATGCTTTTTTTTTTTTTTCTTTTTACTCATCTAATCGGTGGGTTCTCCCCCCATCAATTACCCGCTGCAATCTCACACAAGGGAACGTGTCAACACCTCGAGACACGGCCCCTGCACACACGTGAAAGCCTAAGCGTCCAAACAAAGCGAAACCCCTGACAGCATAAATTACTGGGTGGAAAAAGGTGAAGGTGGTGTACATGTATCAAGCCTTGTCTGCTGTCAGAGACAGGAGACGAGGAAACAAAGGAGCCTGAAGAAGCTGAAGGATGCATGAGAGACTGAGAGGAGCAACAAATGCGATGGAAGGAGAGAGAGAGAGAAAAAAAAAGTGTGGTTGAGAAATGGTCAGAACGACGAGGAGAAACATCCTCCAGCGGTGTCTTTCAGGGGACTGTCAGATCCCATGAGAGCAGCATGGTAAACAGGAGGCAAAAACAGCCCACGGTGCTGGATATTTACAGGAGAGAAGACGTTCAGATTGTACAATAATACCGCCATATTGTGGGTGGCTTTTTTTTTTTTTTGAGAAAATATGAAAGGAAAGCATTCATTGGCTGCATTTCCATCGCATATGTCTGCAAATCTTCGTCTATATTCTGCTAATGTCGAAAAACCTAAATTTAACAATTACTGTGTTTCCAGTAAATAGGAAATATAATTTAAAATAACACGTAAACAAGCTAATTTAAAGATAATTCATTGCAAATATATTTGGAGTGGCTATATAAGCTGGGTTTTAGGGAAGCATTTTATAACAATCGAAGGTAACAGTTACTTGCCTGTAACATGTGACTGGAAAATACATAATACTGTCCCTCTAATATAAATGTATATAAAATAAATGAACGACGATAACTATGAAATCCATTTCAGTAACATTACTTAACCAGTTCATCTAAAGTATTATTACAATTTCTTAAGTTTATTTGTATAGAACATTTCAGCAACAAGGCAGTTTAAAATGTTCTATAAGACAAACAATACTATTGATATAATGAAACAAGCAATAAACATCAAATTGTGTCAACTCCTCAAGCAAATGTCAAATATAATCAATCTTTCAGTTATTAGTCAAAAGCAACTCTAAGCAGGTGGGTTTTTAGCTTTGACTTAAAGGAACTCAGTGTTTCGGCTGTTTTCTGAAAGTTGGTTCCAGATTAGTGACGCATAAAAGCTGAAATGCTGCATGTTTGATTCTGTACACATTAACAATAGATCTTTAATATGTCTTGGTGATCTATTTTAATAGTTTTAGGAAGCTAGTTTTTTTTATTAGTACTGCTATGTTTTCTCCTAGTATAACAGAAAACATAGCAGCATATAAGTAGACACAAAAGTATTACTTTCAACACCCAGCTGATCAAAACGTGAGCTCACCACTCACAATACAGCAGACACGCCAACGTTGTTTCCTCAGGGCAACGAAGCCAACATGGCGTCTGCTCTTCTGTCTGCGGAGCTCTGTGGCGCCGAGACCCACAACCTCCAGCACAATCCACCGCTCTCATTGTGTCCTTGCTGGAAGAGGAGCTGCTGTGGAGTTTCCTTGATGAAGGACATGTCTGGCTGCTTCTGCCATTGTGGGGCCCAGCTGAGAAGCATTTATCACAATAGGAGCACCTGGTGTTCAGGAAAGGCTCAAACAGAGCAGGAGCTGGAACCCCAACAACCGGAGCATCTCCTCTAACAAAGAGAGAGAAAAAAAACAGAAACATCTTCCTTTGGATCTCTCCCCTCCCCTTGTCCCCTTCCTCGGCTGCAGCTTTTAACATGCCTCCATCTCCTCGTGTTAATTTGCTGCTTCAGTGACACGCATCATTGGGGGGAGTCATTTCTAATAACCCTGCCAGCCCCCGTACAAGTGCCTTTGAGTCACGCGCTGACATGTCATTCAAATTATTAAGCATAATGGTGACAGTGATGCATTTCTAAAGCCCCGCTTCCGTTCCCTGACACGACTGTGGAAAGCTCAACACAGCCAGCCAATCTTCCAACATCTCCCCCCTCCTCACCATCCCACTTCTTGGGGTAGAGCACGTACCAAGCTGCTGAGGTGAATCCTTTCATTTCCACCCAATGTTTTTACACAAGAAAGGAAAAAAAAAAAAAGAGAAAAATCTTTATTTCAGAGGGATCTCTGCATGTTAACCTCCTGAGTCTCATCACATCTCGTGATGCTTCGCATCTGGAAGAGGTTCAAGGTTATTACAGTTAAATAAAATTAACTAATAATGATTCTTTAGAAGTGGGACAAAATGGGTTTAAATTTTTCCCAAAATTTTTAATTATTCCTCCAGCTTATGTATAGAAATATGACAAATGATGTTTTGGAAATGTAAAGATGCTAAGGTGAAGGCTCCCAGTTGCAACGTTTTTAAAAAAAAAAATATTTTTAATGGACCTGACCCAGAACTTTGTCATCACCATCTGACAAAAATAGATATAAAATTATTTTTTAATGACTATTAGTGATATTTTGACTCGGCTTTACAGACAAATGCTTCTCAAGACACAGAAGAAATATTTAAAACAAAAAACAACATAAAGTCCATCTGACGGAGACAGTGCATGATGGAGTTGACACAGAACTGAAGGTGGTGACAAACTAGTGAGCAAAAAGAAACACTTGATACATGTGAAGTAATACCATTTATGAAAAATAAAAGTAAACTATAACGAAAACCTATTGTAACCCTGGGTTAGAGGTTTTCTTCTGTCAACCTGGGTAGCAGAGGAGAAACGACTGGCTCAGGTGGGGCCGTCCGGGACGGTTGGAGGATCGGGTTTTTTCCTCGCCTGTTTTGTTCCCCATGTTGATCTCAGGTGTAGAATTTGTCAGAGCTTAACATCTGCTGGTTATCCTCAGCGCCGTGCCGCCAGAGCCACAGGGATTTCTGATCCCGCTCTCATTTGCAAACTTCCAGGTATGAGCGACATCCATAAGTCAGACGGCAGGAAGCACATCATATTCTTTAATATGATTTTAGCCTAAACCTTTGCTGCTCTGACGATGCTGTAGCAGTCTGAGATGGTATCGTAGCATTACAGGACAGACAGAGATGATGCTCTTCCGCAGATTTTTTATTTTTTTGTTTGGTAACTTCACAATCGCACGGCCCTGACCGGCTGGGCGATGCCACGTGTTTTGGATTTAAGAAAGCTAAAAAAGCAGATGCCTCGGTAATAAAGACAATTAAAGCAGCAGCTGCACCATCTGCCTCTGCCAGTGACCGAGGTAATGAGAGCCAAACAGAGACTTAAAGGAATACTGAGAAGCTAAGAGCTGCCTTGCACAAGTTTTCAAGCCACTTGAACTTTTTTGAATTTTATCCTGTTTGGTTATTCGTATTTTATGTATTACACTAAAAGTAGTCCATAAATGTGCAGTGGAGGTCAAATTTGGGAAGTTTTTGTTCCCGCCAAAACTTCTAGCTATAATCCCCTGCAGCCAACTGCCTTTAGGGGTGCATTGACACCAGCCCTGGTCAGTCCACTTGAGTCCAATTGTAAAGAAAGTGTTGTTGGTTTAACGACGTGCGAATCGAACTCTGATTTTGACCATAAAAGTGAACTCCGATCTGCCTAAAATCCTTGGTGTCAGTTGAAGTGAACTCTGGTGCTGTTCAAATGCATATGTAGATGTAAGCGGACTGGAGACCGTTCCAAAGCACACGGCATTCTGGGTCAGAGTCCAAAAATAAAAAAATAAGAAAAAAAGCAAGTCCAGCAAAACAGAGAGAAATGGCTCTTAGTCTTTTACCAGAGAAAATCCTACAACTGCTAAACTGACGCTATTTTTTGTTGACATTTTGTGAAGGATTTACTTAGTTTTTAAATCAAATTATCAGGAAAGTAACAAAGTTACTTTTTTAAGTTAACTGCACCCTTAGTGATATTAATACAGCTGTTCTGTGAAGGATAGAGAGGAACATTGAACAAACATTCTACATATTATAAAACTATCTGTTGACACTGCAACTAAGACTTGTGAACTACAAATCTGTCTTTTATGAACATTTAAAGGAGATGTTTCTTTAAACATCTCCTTCAAATTTCATTTTACACATTATTACCGATGTTGTGATTAGATTTGAGTTGGAAAGCGAACCTGAGCCTGGACTGTGTCCTTTTTCAATCATTTCATTTGTTTCAACCCCTTCCCTTCCTGCCTCCTCCTTCTGAATGTGTTAACAGTCTATTCACCAGCTAAAAAAGAAAAAATAATAACCAACAAAGTGTTTTTTGTTTCTCCTTTTTTTAAACGCAGCATTATTGTCCATTTCATTCAGCTGAGTTATTTCAGATCAGATGCTGTATTGTTTTTTTTTATTTTTATTTTTACAGTATCACTGTATTACAGTATCACTGTTTAGAGTTACAATCTATGGAGAGGGCCAAAGCATACAAGTGGCAGAACATTTTGGACTATATTGAGAATAGAAAACCATCAGTATGTCACCCTGAGCTGCCATGCACAGATGGGTACGTCTTTGTGACAAGTGTCATGATATGCAGCTGCTTGTCTTCAGCAGAGACTGTGAAATTTCTCAGAGGTTATGAAAAGATGGGTAGAGGAATTTAGCTCAACATATATTCATGTTAAAAACGGTCCAGTCAAAGCACCAGACTTGCACCCAACTAAGGCGTTAAAACTGCTGTTTAGAGAAACTCTCTACAATCTGAAAGAGCTTAAGCTATGCTCTGAGAAGAATTGGCAACATGTTCATTTTCTGTTGAGAAAAATGTTTCTACAAAGCAATGAGGCTGAATACAAACGCTTGGAACATTTCAGATTTATGGAGCTAAAAACTTCTGTAAACAGCATTTTCCTTCCATTCTATTAGGCAACACATTATGTTGGTGTGTTACATAAAATATGTTGAATTTAATATTAATATCTGTATAAATAAGTGCACACTAACTTCTTTCTTTGCATTTTTTTAATGGCAGCTTTTCAATAATATCAAAAGGCAGTATCTCTTTAAAGATTGATCAAAATAAAGCATGCAAATGGAAATTATTGCTTATTGTGACAAAATATCAAAAACTTAAAAGATCTATAAATGCATCTGCAAACTGCTGCATATGCAAACATTCCTAAACATGAAGGAAGAATTAAGAACAAGATTTATTAAACCAAGCAGCACACTGCTTGCTTTAATAAGAAAAAAAAGTATTTAGCTTTAGATCAAACTAGTTCATAACAGATCATCAATGCAGGTTATTATCCAATTTCCTCATTTCAAATTCTCTCAGCTCCTTTTTCTACACTTGCAGCCGCTGCTGCCTTCTGGGTGGCCTGCACCAGATAAGTGGAGGAGCAGTGAGTGTAACCTTGCCCATCTGGGGGTTATTAACTTATTATTCCTTATAGAGTGGTGACATTCATGCTCAGAGGCCACCCTCTCAATGGATTATACATTATTAAAAAGATCTCAATATAGCCTATTTTAAAATGACAGTGCAAAAACGCTTAGCGCACAAAGAGAGCGACCTCAGCTCATGGTAAATGCATCTACTGTAACGATCTGAAGTGCATACAAACATCTAAGAGCTCAACTTTTATTATACTTTAAGTTCCTCTTAAAGTTTTGGAAAGATTCTTCATCAAGGCTTTAGATTAGGATGAAATCTGCCTTTAGATCCAGAAGAGAAACGTTCTGGCACAACTTTACCGACTCCCAAGGTCTGGATCTTAAGACTCCAGCAACACTCAAAGTGCTAAGAAACAACTTTATAGTAGATGTACTGAAGGTCAACGTATGTTTTTTAATGGATTTAAGACTTTTTAAGGATGCAGACACTCTGACCTGATAAGACAAGATCAAGACAAAATGTTCCACTTCTGATCGGTTTTGATCAAAAACCGGTTATGTGAATGTTGGTCAGTATATGTGGTAAATTTCTTATTCTGGTAATATAAAACAAAAAATATCCTTTTAGATTAGTGGATAACCCCCATATTCATTTAATCTTGGTATAAAAATTTATCTGTTTTGATAAATATACATATTTCTACATGCATTCAGTTAATGTATTGAATGAAGGGCCCAACAAACAGCTTCACTAGGTGGAGGTCAGTGTGTAGCTGAAGCAGATTCATGTAGTGTTCGTGTACTCTGTCACACATTAAAGTACTCGGTGAAAAAATATTCAAATCAGACTGTCTTATATTTGATGCCTTGAAATTGGCCTCTGTCTCTTTAAGAAGCTCCTGCTCAGTCACAACAATGCTTCTTATTATGCCGTTTACAAGTGTTCTTAGGAAGGTGGGACTGAGAAGTAGTTCCGATGACGAGCTCAGCAGATTCACAATTCTACCAGTTGTTAGATTGCTGCTGCCGCTAGTCTGGAGGAGCTGAGTGGAAATTAGGGCTGTAATGATTAGCGTACCTCGATTATTAAAATTCCTCGAGGAAAATTTACTTGCCTCAAAGCTTCGTTGTATGTTTAATTATTTAGTGCATCGTGTTCTGCCCGGGGTCACTTCTGCCTATGAGTTGTTGGTAAGCTCTCTCTCTCTCTCTCTCTCTCTCTCCCTCTCTCTCAAAGACAAGTTTTTATGAATGAAACCATCAAAGGTTACAAAGCCATGACCTCATCTGAACTTTCCAATTTTTTTTTTTTTTCAAAAGGTGATTCAAAGATTTAGTTAATTTATGTGGCTTGTAAACCTTGACATATCAATAACAACCATTCTGCTACATATAGTCAGTCTAAGGTTTATTATATCCAGTTCCTCTAAGAACAGCCGCAGGAAACCTGAAAGGCAAAGAAGATTCCTACTGAAAGTTCTTGGCAAACTCCTCTATCTGCAGTCCCTCCAGTCTCTCAGTCAATTGTGATGGTGTAAAAAAAATAAAAGAAAAAGCCTGCACAAGACATAGTGAAAGAAAAAAATACATGTATTTTTCTCTCCATAAGTGGGCTGTAGAAGATATTTTTAATTTCTGTTCAGCTTCCTACAACTAGACACAAAACCTGGCCTTGGCAGAACTGCTTCTGTTTTTCTAACATTTTAATATTAAATGCAGAATGGGAGTTTAGAAATGCTTTGTTTTGGTGGAAGTATGAAAGGGCACAGTTCTTTGAAACCCTCAGAAATTATCTCTGAATGCATGTTGTTAAAATTAAGATGTAAAACAAGGTTTTTATTATGTAAAAAAAAAAAAGAGAGAGAATTGAATAGCAGAATTGATTGATAAAATGTAACAAAACTTTTACAACATAGGAAATATTTATTTTGCACAGCTCAACTGATGGTACATCTGTTAAGGGTAAACACTAAAAAAAATACAAGGTGTGCAAAACCAGCCCGTTGTTCTAGGGTTCCCTTCATACGGAGGTTCTGGGCTCTCAGCTATGAAGAGCTGATTGCTTCCTGGAGGCGTGGCCTCTGTTAAGGTTTTAGATTTTACCCAATCTCTATGTTTGGCCGTAACGTTTGTAACGCGCTAGTTCAATGCTACAAAGTATCTTTTGATTAGATTTCAGCCATCAGACTTCGAGTTCATGCCTACCATCAATTATACTAAATACTACTTAGCTAAAGATTGGCTGTCCTGATGGATTTTCTAAAGTTGTGTCTTTTATTTACGCCATAGCTTGCAAATCGGTTACAGAGAATCAAAATGATCTCACCATAGAAAGGTACGAGTCCAGAGAAGTTTATGAAAACAACCTTCTAGAAAACATAGCAGAAAAATGTAGGACAAAAATGGCACTGCAAAAACTGGACTTTTCTTCAAAATATCCACATAAACTATTTGTTCTGGTTTATGTGGATGAAAACTTTAGTGTAGAATATTAGTTTTCAAAACAATGTGATAGAGATATTTGTTGTTCTAGAGACCAGGCTACATTTGTTCAAGGCCTTAAATGACCAAAACATAAATAAATGTTTACTTTAAATCTGCACTGTTTATCTGGATAAATCCGTCAGTCTTTCTGTCAATAATGCAGCCATAGATCCAGAAAAATATCATCTTCTTTTCCCCCACATTTCCAACTCCTGCTATTTTCATGTTACTCTACACTTTTGAGAGGCCTTAGACACAGACATGTCACCTATTATGAAATAAAAAAGAAACATTTCTTTCTACTTTGTAAAGACAGATGTATCGACTTTAACACAGCTGTCCTAATTTCTGTAAAATGATGGTGACTAATCCTGGCCTGGATACTGTAGGAGCGTGTCTTTAATTAACCGGAGTCAGACGAGGTTTTGGGGTGTCCCCCCACTGTGTTTGTTAACATACACCATTAATCAAAAGGGGTTTCCATTAAGCAGGTCACTCAGGATCATGCTAAACAATTAGGCTCTGATTAAGAGATTGTTCATCAAGCCGTCGCCACTTGCAGCCAGTGGCCTGTTTAAAGCCCACAGGAGCACAATTCCCCGCACCTACAAAGCCCTGAATTATGGCACTCAAAGCACACTGGCTGTACACGCCCAGTGTACTTAGAGTCAAACCTGCACAACACACACACACACACACACACACAAACTATTCAAGTTAGCAAAGTAAAATAACACATATTTCTTTTCAACAGCTTTTACCTTCCCCTGGATGCCATTACAATAATGACGGCTGATTTCTGAGCACATCAGCCAACAGAGTTTTCTCTCTCTTTTCTCTTCTTTTGAATAAAATCATCACTCAGCTTTCATGAACATCCTTGTGCTTGTGCTGAATGAATAGGACCCTTTCTTGAAAAGACAGCAAGGTCCCCCGCACACGCGCGCGCGCGCACACACACACACGCAGCCACTCTCTTCACTCCATGCCTAACTGAACCACAAATCTCAAGAAGAGCAGAGAAGTGAATGGAAAAAATAAAGTGTGTGGGCAGGCGAGGACGAAGGCGAATGCAGGAAGAAATTAGCAGAACAAAGAATGAGGTAGAGTTAAAACAGAAACAAACGCTGTCTGTGCATTGACCTGTTACTGAGCCACACATGGTCCTGGAGAAACCACATGGTCCTTACAATCACCTGGTAGAAAAGAAATTCTATGATTGCAAATAGCCCTTCCAAGAAACTTAATTTGACAACTAATTAAAAGCACTTGGACGTCTCATAATCAACAGGCTAACAGGAAAGTAGATGCAGCATAAAAGAAGCACCAGGCTCCCATTGTGGAAGAATCATATGTGGCAAGTGTTACTACTGGCGGTTAATCATGGTTGGGGCTGGAACCAAAGAACGACCACTGAATTTTTGGCCACAGAGTCCCACCAAGGCTATTTACACAATATAGCTCCCAGGAATCAGAAACGGAAGTGATTACACATCTTAGTAGACATGCCCAATGCCAAACATAGACTAACCATGTTTGAGACCAACAAAAAGACAGTATATTGATACTCTTGACCAATGTGCAAGAGAAACATGTCAACAAAATGGCTGCTGTCAGGTTTGACAGATAACGGAAACATGTCAGACGATGCGGACAAGCTGTCTCTGATCTCATACTATGGCAAAGTTCACCAGTTAGTGAACAGGAGGAGTGCCCACATCATGGAGGAGCTTCGCAGCCCGAAACCCATGGCCACATGCAATCAGTGTTTCAACAGATTTGTAAAGGACGTATCAACGCTTTATGCTAATAAGGTTCTGATGACTAACAGAGTAAGTACATGTAGTAACATACATGTAGGCTACATGTCCACCTTAGCTTGCTGATAAAAGCTACATTAACTAAGCTAACATGTGATATTGTAAATATCACCATATTGATGTTCGCACTGTATATATGTCCTACATTGTTTGCACAGTTGGAGCTGACTTTAATCTCATTGTACATGTGCAATGCGAAACCCACAGTTGGAGGCCTTGAGTCCTCGACGGACGTCGCGGGTTTGACTCCCGGACCCGACGATATTTGCCGCGTGTCTTTCCCCGTCTCCTTACCCCCTTCCTGTCAGCCTACTGTCAAATAAGGGACACTAGAAGCCGCAAAAAGCCCCCTGGAAGGAGGGAAGAAGAAGAAGAAAAAAAAAGCTGTCAGTTAGTTCCCGGAAGTGTTACGTCATATGAGAACTATGAAGGTACACGTCATACAAGAATGTATGTGCAATGTAGTTTTGTTTTTATATATATATATATATAAACGTGTTTTAATTAACGGTTCGCTCCTTCAGGACTCAAGAGACTTAAGACATGACCGCTGCGTCACGACTCCCATTTTGTAGCAGGCCGATAAAAACCAGCTGTTTGCTCTACGCATTGTTTCAATACAGACGGTCTGGATTCTCGCCGATTGAGAAATGACAGCTTGCTGGAGTCGTGGACTGTTGAAGTTTTACATTTTACCCAGTCGCCAACATTTAACCACGACGAGCATAATATGCCAGTTGGACGCGACCGGAAATGGCCTGCGCTTTAAAAGAAGAGATAAACGTCGAGCCGAATAAAACGTCTTAAACTTAGCTTAATATTTAGAAGAGTGGCCAACACGAACTTTATGGCTTCGTTCACTTCCCTTTTTTATTTTTAAACAACAAACGCATTTTTCCCGAGTCAAAGGCACTAAAACACAATACTCAGCATTCAAACAGTTCAGTTAACAACCAGAATAAAATCAAGTAAAAGTTACTCACTAGTGAAGTTTCCCACCGAGGAATCCACTGATTAGTCTGCTGTTACCCAGCTGCACCAATCAGCTAATGCAGCAGTATGGAGCTAAATTGGTGCCATAAAGTTTGCTTAAAAATAAATAAATAAATAAATAAATAAATAAATAAAATTGTTATTAAAACTGGAACAAAAACATGCTGAAAGATCCATGCAGTTAGTTCATAAAATCTATTTTTGATCCACAAATTTATATTTACTTTATTTAAATAGAAACTACAAACTTTGTGACTCTCAGCAAATATTCCTGTTTGCATATTTTAAAGTTCAAGACAGCAATCTTATTTTAATTTATTACCACGTTGCTTGAACCAATAGGAACTTTGTTTGGAGAAGCCTAGGAAAAAATGTCTGAAAGTGCCCGCCTCTCTTTTTTTCTTAAATGAGCTCATTAATGATTGATGCAGCAAAATGACCAATGTGATGAGAATAAAAGTATGCCATTTGCTTAATAAATGTAAGTACCCATAAGGGCAAACCTTTTAAATCTAGAGTGCTGCTTAAGCAGCTGTATTAAAATGGAATTTGAGTTCCTCTTTTTTTGAGTGTAAAAAATAAATAATTTATTCAAATACAATGGAGTTGAAATATCAGACTGTGACTGGTTGACATGGTCCTTGTAGAAGCTTCACAATATGAACAGCTAAAAGTCAATTAGGCAAAATAACTTTTGGATTATGGAATTTGTAGAATATCAGAATAGTTGTAGTTACCGGTACAAAAAAACATATATTTTTTTCCCTTCTGTTTAAGTTAAAGTCTGTTTATTTTCCTATCTCTATGTGTTATCCTCAGGTGCCAATGACCAAGAAGTTGACTACACTACAAAAACACAAACTCTCACTGCATATTTATGTTTAGTTTCAAATACAAATATCTTATTACACTTAAAATAAGACAACTAAATGTTCAGAAATACAAAGGAGCTTGTTTTAAGTCAATAAATCTTTAATATTGATTAAAACAATATCTGCTCCACTCCGAGATTATTCCACTTAACACATGAAAAAATGTCTTGTATAAGTGAAATACTCTCCCAGTGGAACTACGCAGTACTTTTTCATTAATATTAATTCATTATTGACTCAAAAGGCAATGAATATTTCACTTTTGCACAATTTTTAAAATATTTTTAGATGTACTATGTTGGAACTATCAGTATGTTGGAACTGACAATTGATTTGGAAACCAATGTGCAGCTTTGCACACAAATGAATATTATGCAATCTCCTTACTAAAACGGTACATTAAATAGATACATCCTCTTTTCAGTCTGTTGTAATCCTGCTGCTACACTACAAATAACCAAAACAGTCGGGTAAGCTTTGGGTATCGCACTTTTACCGTGACTAAAAGAAAGTCTCATAATTTCCTCTATTATCCAGGTTTATTTGATCAAAGACTTCTCAGAGAATCGCATCGATAACCTCGGAGCAACTATCAGTCCAGTGCATCGCTAATAAAGACAGAGATCGTCCATGTTGCCATGACAAACCGGTGGTTCTCACTCCCATTACCTCACAGCGTCACCGCGGACCACCAGTCCTCACGTTACGTCCGAAGGGAATGATGATTGGGTGAGGAGGTGAGGGGGGGAGTGGAACAGCTGCATTTAATCAGCCACACAAACTGCAATACAGGGAAAGTGCTGGTCAATAACAGCATGTTTTCATCCAAACAGCTGGGAAAATTACACGTCTTCAGGACTCATTTATCACATGTGGAGCTATGATGGAAAAATAGAGAGAGATGTGGGCCGGAGACAGACAAGAGGGAGGGAGAGAGAGATGAAATGCTAATTTTCACTGTGTCCCACACAGCTGCTCTAACTGTTTGACGTGTGTGATGAATGGTGTTGCCTTGCTTCTGCTGCCCTCTCACCTCCACTCATTGTCACCAGTCGGCCGACAAAAGCAGAAGTGAGGGGCTGCGGGGAGGTGGGGGGGTTAAAAACATCCTGCAGCACAAGCAGTAGATGCTTCCTTTCATCAACGCGCCGCGCAGACGTATGCGAGCGCATACCGCAGCGTTCGCCCCGGAACAAACGCTCTGTTTCAGACATCAAAGCCACCACCGTCTTCAAATCTAACAAAATTGGTGTGAAGCGTTTGTGCTGCATTTGTGCAGGCAAAACTTTTGTTTGTGCCGTTTTCGCTCTTTAAGATAATGACGGTGACCTCCGATGACCCCTGGAAACATCTTTATTAGTATCTCTAAAATGACAGCGGCACAAATGAAAGTTTTCGCTCCACAAAGCAGCACAAACGTTTGACACTAATTTTGTTAGATTTGAAGAAGGTGGGGAGCAACTTCACACAGGTCAAAGCACACACACATTCACATGCGCGCTCACTCCCGCTCATTACGCCCTGATCACTCGCATCCTGCTGCAGTCTGTGTTTGCTGAGCGAAGCTCGTTTTCTCTCTCTGCCCGGCTAACCGGCCGAAATGTGATGCAACGATTACATCCAGGTTAGAGAGAGAGAGAAAAAAGAAGGCTTTCTGGGACAGAGCAAAGAAACAAGCATTCTACTAAAATCTCTGTTTGTGGCTCATTCAGATGAAGAAGAAAAAAAGGGAACAGGTGGAGTAAACACACACACACACACACATCCCGACACTCACACACCGGTAAACAGTTGGAAATAAAACATGAGGAGGAAAGTTGCTTCGTTGGCAAGAAGTGGAGCAGTCATTACTTGTACATGCTTGCCAGGCACAAACAGAGGAAGAGCTGCGAAGCGGATGCAGTTCTCTCTCCCCCTGTCTGTCTGATGGGTTTGTTTAAAAGGGTCGGATGGATCAGGGAACCTGTTTTATGCACACAAATGCAAAAATACGCCGCAACAGAAATAGGAGAATAAGATCTTCACACACAGCTTCTTCTCATTGTGTGAGGGCTTGTTTATTATTTTAACACTGGAATATTTTTAAGTAAAAAAAAAAAAACCTCAGGAAAAAAAAAACTTTAAACCAAAGCAAGCGCCAACTGAATAAAATGTAGGTCAACATCTATATAGCTGCAGAAAACCACATATTTGGTTGTGTTTAGTTGATGTGAATGTGTGATCGGGTATCAATGGTTTCTTGTTCGTATGCTATGGATTATTTAGATAAGGGCTGAAAAAATGTATTGGATTAATCGTGATGAATCAATTAATTTAACAAATAATCGTCAACTAATTTAGTAATCGATTAATCGTCACTCAAAAAAAGACAATTTTGCTGACAAAACAGTCAAAGGAATAACAAATTAATATTATACAAGAAATATACATTTTATTGCACTTAGGCAAAAATGTTTTATCTACAAAAGGAATTTATTTGATTATTTGCCTCATTTTGTGCATTTTTAATATTGTATAAAAAAAACTCAAGTGGTTAAATGGAAAATTTGCAAAGTGAACCAATGTTTTATTAATCGATAACTAAAATAATAATAACAAGTTGCAGCCCCACTATAGAGCAGTGGCTCAGGTAGAGCAGTATTTTCTCAAGCCTTTGCCTCGCAAACTTGGCATGTACAGTATTCCAAACACTGTTTCACAATTCAACAGACAAATGAAACAGAAGGGGAGGAGCCGTGTAGCTATAGCTGCATCTAGCTTAGCTGCTGTTAGCTTTAAAGAAACGGGACAGTTTAGAAAGGTTTCTAGAGCTATTTTACTTAACTTAGTGGCATGAAACAAAGAAAAATACCTATAGAAGACATAAGCCTAACCTTATGGGACTATTGGTGATTAAAACACTCCCTGGAATGAGGCTCTAAAGAGTTCAAACATTCTTGTTGGCTTTAGCTACAGCAGCTTTAGCTACAGCACCCTGGTTAGCAAGGCTCAGAGCGTGAAGTCTTCGGCTCTTTTCCAACAGTAACTGCTGTGGTTAGCAGGAGCTATACATAACTAAACAGGTAGGCTACTACCTCTTCTCTCCTGTCAGTTTCAGGATTTAAAGGTCCCATGACATCACAGAGTTTCCTTCCTGAAACTCCTCCTCTTCCTGCTGCTGGAGCCAGATTTATCGCAGACGATACATTGAATCAATAGTTATCATACCAGCTTGTATTCAGTCCTTCAAAGCTGGATGTTGAAACAGAAAGAATGACTATTTGACATTCACAGGAATAGTCCATTAACTGACATAATATAAGAACATGAAATGTTATAAAACTGAGGAAAAAAAAAAAGACATCGAAGCAAATGAGGCATGTCCAAAAGAATTTGCAATTTGTTGGAAGGAATGAGAAACTGCGTCCCTGATGAGCACAAAGGACTAAATGTTGTGAAGGTTGAACTAACAGTTATGAGAATTTTAATTTGATCAGAGAAATACACCAAAGCAATGAGCTCCTTCTACAGAATCTTCCTCAGGGAAACAAAACCTTTCATGATTATAAGGACCAGGTTTCTGTGTAAAATCAGACTTTTTTGCTTTTCTGAGGCATCAAACTATGTGACAACTGCACAAAAATAAGTATTTATCTAGCAGCACTTTATAGAATGAGTCATAGTTACATTTCACTCATTGTACTTTATTTTCTGATTTTATTTCCACTGAAAATCTATTATCTATGCGAGTCTCTTTTTTCCACAGGAAAATGAAGAGAAATGCACTCATAAATTCAGAATAGTTAAGTTCAGAGGCACGTGTGTGTGTGTGTGTTGGGTAGTGGGGGTACCACAATGCATTTGTGCTTAGGGCACTTAAAAAGCTAGCACTGGCCCTGTGTACAGATTCAGAACAAGAAACCCTTGGTGCACCAAATTGAATTGTATTGAGTGTTCTGCTAATGTGTGTGATATTTTACAAAAAATGCCAAACCCCTCCCCCCCAAAAATAATAAATAAATAAATAAATGAACTGAACTAAAACCCACCAACAACTGTAGTAAACCTAAAACATTTATGGAAAATATAAAAAGTAATACATTTCCTGAACCTGAAGCTTGGTGGGGACGTAAATCAAATTCAGATTGCCTCCAGGATCAAGTTGGTTTAAATTTGCAACAACCTCTGGACATCACCTTCAGAACTTAAAAAATATGTATATAATTAGCAGTGAAGTATACATTACCAGAAAAAGAAGAGCTGCTTCACCTGACAAAGAAAGTCTGAATCACACACAGTGAGTCAAAGGCTGGAAATGAGAGCGGAGGGACAATTAACAGCAACACGCCGGTTCCTGGAGTTCACAGGTGTCAAACTCCAGCCCTCGAGGGCCGGCGTCCTGCAACTTTCAGATCTGTCTCTGCTTCAACACACTCGAATCAAATAATTAGGTCATTAGCAGGACTCTGGAGAACTTGTCTACATACAGAGAAGCTAATTTAGCTATTTGATTCAGGTGGGTTGGACTAGTGCTAAAAAATCCTGCTTGACATCCCTGCTGCTGTAACATCTCCAAGTCATCAACAAATAAAAAAATATACATTAAAATATGCTTTCCCCCCTCTGAACGTAGATTTACTCACTATGATGAGCATATATAATATTAATTAGTTACCTTTAATTAATATTATATATGCATTATAACTAGTCTTGCATTAGTTATAATGCAAGACTAATTATTACATTTTGCTACTAGTAGATACTTTAACTCAGGTTAGCTTATAAAGTAGGTCTGCAAGTTTCTGTCAAATATCTGCTTAAGAAGCAAACTTTCTTATTAGCTTTGAGTTCACATGCAGTTTTATCTGTTAGTTTGTTTTTTGGATTTAAAAAAAGCATCATACACACAGTAAATGTTAGCATGCTAATGCTAATGTCAGGATGCTGAGTTCCAGTTACATAAGTTTGATGTCAGACTGGAGTTCTAGTTAAGAGACTGTAATTCCAACATGGCGTCGCCCATAGACTCTGTTTGCAGTACATGTTACAACTATCATTTTAAGCTTTACATAAGTCAACACAACTTTTAACTTGTTCAGTTTATAGTTGCAAGCGCTACATGCAACACTGATTTTAGGCACACTCTGTGTCTCTTAAAAATTAATGTTTTCCCCACAGTTTTCTACTAATGTTGCGATGAGAGGCCATATTGAAACGGAAAGTTTCATCTACAACTGGAAGGCAGCATTAGAAAAGTAAATGCAGTTTACTATGCTAATGTAAGCCATTAGCATGAGTTAGCATTAGGTAATTAGCATGCTAATGATATCATGCCAACAAGCTAGTGGATATATTAAATCTCTCTCCTTCAAGGACAAAGGATTTAAGTCATTTAAATTCGTTTTTCAAAAATATTTTTATTTGATATTGATCCAGGAACAAGGAAATAAAAGTTGGACTTATTTTACAGGTCATGAGAACTAAACTGTAGGAGTTTATTTTCTTGATTCACTCTCTTTTTCGGAGAAGAACATGCAAGTGAATACAGGAGGAGGTGTACAGAGAGGTGGAAAAAAAACGAAAGGAGAACCGTACCGTAGAAATGGCATTGGATTTGGAGTGCTACCTCACCCCATGCTGTACAGGAAAGACTTCACCCAACAACTTTCACTTTTTGTCATTTTTAATCCGCTTTTATAGCAAAAAGGAAAGACACAGATAGGCTACAAAGAACCAACAATATTGAGAAAACGAACGAAAAGAGGTAAAGCACTTTGAAAAAGACATTTTCTTTTTTGCATTGACGAGCGAATTGTGTTTTTACTCCCCGTGTCGAAAAGTTACGACTCGAGAAGAGAAGAGCAGTGCAGTGAACATGCAAGACGAGGAGCGACTTGGATGACGACCGACCGGCGTATCACCGTGCTGAGAGCACAGTCTCCACATCACCTCTTAACGGCCTCGCTGCTCAGCTCAGCGCCGACACCAACGTTCACAAGGAACAAAGGTAACAGTTAAAAAGAAAACACATTTTATATCTTACAAATTGTATGCATATTTCACAATATACCTTTATTAGCATTTTAATAAATACAAAACGACACTGTGATTTAAAAGAAAATCGAGTATTAAAGACACGAAAACGCATTTAGACGTTAGAAATATCAATTTCAAATTTGGTATGTTCTTTTACTGACATCTTGTCTTTAAGTTGGATGGACCAGCACATCGGGATCAAAGTCCACAGCAGAAAATTAAAAAGTAATGAAAATAATGAAAAAAAAGGGGGTGTATAACGGATTCCAACACGGGATGGAAAGTGTTTATTAATGAAAAAGGAATGGAATAATCAAGTGGAGATGTGTATGGATATATACACATATATACACATACATAAACACCACCAGAATGCAAAATAACCTGAGATACTCTCTGCACCTCATTCCCAGAACACTGGCCACTGGGTGTATCCTTAAAAAAATAAAATAAAATACGACAATGGTGTTACGACAACAGTACAACAGCATTTTGATGGCCTTTAGTTTCCCCTACTCCCCCATCCCCTTTTTTTTTTTTAATCAACATTAGCAGTACAAAAAAAGACAAAACAAACAGTCATTGAATCACAAAAATCCTGAACATTACAATTGAAAAACATTGTTGTAAGCAGCGTTTTGGGAGTCCATAAAAGGCATACAAAGAAACAAGCTTAGCTTCCAAAAAGGACATTTGTTGGAAAAGATTCATATCTAAAAAAAATCTGATGTTGTGAAGTCAAAAGCGGTAAACGGTATGAGCGTGTTTTTGTGGCAGTCAGGTGGATAAGAAAGGGTTTTTTGCTTCCCACTGTGGCTGTAGACATGAAGGCAGTGGAGCCACTGACTAACATACAAGGCCTTTGCTTCGTCAGCTCTCTAACCTAAAGATGTGCAGTAAAAGTTTCCGACAAGACTATGCTGATCGTACTTGTTGTGGATGCTGGCCACTTTGCCCTTTTGTCATTTCTGACTTTAATAGGGGACTTTAAAGACAAATCAATTCGATCTAATCCATTTGTAGTTGACTGAGTTTCCCCCTGTGCTTTATAAGCCTGGCGGGCCACCAGGCTTTTCTTGCCTCCCCACCAGGGTAAGCATAATTTATTTTAAATATGGTTTTTAAACACCAGTGACAGTGAAGACAGTTTAGGCTAGGTTTGTAGTTGCACTTCCATTAGTGCATTGACCTCACTCTCAGTTTTAATAAGTGTTGCTAGGCATGGATGGGCCAATGATATGTATCAAGGTAAACCAAAGTCTCAAAAAATAGCTTCAAAACATGAAACGTTTCTGTGGTTTAAAGTAGGTTTGAAGAGTTTCCAGAGTGACCTGAGTTTTCTCCAGTTTTCTCTATTTTTTCCCTACACACTGCCTGTAAGCTGGCTTAAAGAGACCTGCAATATTTTCCACATAGTGTTTTTTTGCCCCCATTGGCAACCATCCTAAATGTGTGCCTCTTATCTTAATAAGGCAAGACTGTTGTAAAACAACTGTTGGTAAGCTAGGAGTAGGATTTAAGCGGGTGAACGCGGGCTAGCTAGCCAAACTGATAACGTGTTGATTTTAGAGCAAAACTGTGATGAATTCTGTACTATATTAACGTTCACCTTTAAACACTGAACCTTATTTAACAAAATGCTAAATAATAAAAAGCTAAAGATAACATAAAGATGTAATAATCAGCAGAATGTACTATTTTAGCAGCAGTAGGAAGACTTGTTGCTTCTAGCTTTCAAATCATGATGTTATAGAGATTTTATTTTCACGTAAATAGCATAAGACTGTGCTGTTTTCACTTAAGGTTATCATAAAATGATTCTGGCCCATGGCTAAAATGAACTGGTTTGAACCTGGAATTAAGAACTAAGCTGTTGGAAATTTTCATTCTCAAATAAATCAAACATGGAAATTGAAATTTTATGATTTTTTCTTTCGCTTTTAATTTCTCAAAATTGTTACGTAACAGGAGAATAAATTGAGATGTTACAGGTAAGTAGGGTTAACTGTGTAGAAATGGACAAAGAGGCAAACTGACCATTTGTTTCACATCTGAGTCACCAACTTTCCCACATGAGCCACATTAATAACTCGGCTGTTCCCAGCAAACAAAATGCTTTCTTCACGATTGGTGATAACAGATTAAGCGATTAAAATAAGTGCTAAAACAGCAAATGTAAAACAAAATCAGCTCAAATAAAATGTAAACGACGTAGTTTGGTTGTTATTGAAGGAGGCTTAGATGGGTTTGTAACTTAGTATGATTAAAAATAAAACCCTATTTGTGCTATGACGTGATGTCAGCATCCAGACAAAGTTCACTGCTTGTTTTTTTTCCTTTTCGAAGTTTGAGGCTGTACTGTAGGAGCATGAGATCCGCTTTGTAAAATGATTTAGGCACTAAACCATAAATTAAAAAAAGGAGAAGAATAAATTAATAGCTAACCGAATCCATGAGTTGCCTCGATTTCGGATCCGTTCCCAGGCCTTGTAGCTCTGCCTCGCGCCTTCAGGACCAGCGTCTTCCACTCGGTTCGCCTCTACTGTAGAAATGGATGCTGTCTGTGAGAAAAGCATGACTCTTTAATATCTCTCTGTACACTAGAATATAATCTTCTTCTCTTTACTTTACAGTACAGAAACTCCTCTTCACATATTCTTCCGGTTCTTCATGTCAGCAGGAGCTATGTTTTTGTGCTTATCACCAAAAATTGCAGTGCAAAAAAAAGAATAATTAATAATATTAATAATAATAATGATAATATTAATAATAATTAATGGTAGCTATTAACAGACAATGGATAAAAAAAAAAAATCTTATGGCACAAAAGCCACTTAATTCACATATAGTACAAATAACCAGGTAAAACCCAACTGTTATTGTATATGGAAAAAAAACAAAACTCTATTGGGTTTGCATAGCAATGCAACAACATGGCAAAGAAAATATTTACAGGAAACAAAATTCCCTTTTCCCGAAGGGTAGATACAACAAAGTTTTTTCCCCCACATAGATGTTTCCTTTCTTTTTTTTTTTTTTCCTTTTTTTTAAACTTGCTTTTTTCTAACAAAAAGAAAATTACAGTAAGGTAGGTGGTGGAAAATATTTTCTTGAGGACAAAACCATTGTGAGATGTACAGTATGTTTGTGACTTTACATCACATGTACAGTTCTGTGAAACTGCTTCGTCGCTGTGGCGCCCTCCGCCACCGCGCGCCTCCCCCTCTGAGAACGCACAGGTAAGAGGAGACAGTTTATTGGCCCGGACGGGAGCCCAGGAGGGTCACTCTGTGGAGGAGAGGAGCATGGAGGAAAACATGAAGACGGTTCAGAAAAACATCCAAGAAAAAGTGGAAACAAATGTCTCAAAAGCCTTGATACACATATTTGGAGAGAAAAGGTGTTTCCACATTTTGGCAAGTTATGATACAATTTATTGCTACAAAGATGAACATATTTCACTTGTGTGTTATAAAGACTTTGTACATACATCACCAGGACTTTAAAAAAATGAATCCCTTCGCCATATTGACTGAAAAAAATATACATCCTACAGTCGGGATCGTTTTCAGAAAAGTTTTCATCCACATGGAGCAACACAAATCCGCCTCTGAGCGTTGCTTTAAACATGGCACACCCACAGGGGGCAGTGTAGCACAAAGCTAAAACCTATGTCAGCCAATCAGATTGCTTCAAAACATGCACACAACTTCCCGTTAGGAATTAAACATGGCGGCTGCAGGTTGATTTTTGTGGACAGACATATAGGCTGAACTACTTTTAAATAGCGTATTAGAATATAAAGTTGTTAAATACAGAAGACGATATCGATTGGGAATTGTGTCAAAGCAAGTTTGCGGATAAATTAGCGCTTTATTTGTCTGCAATGCGTGGGACTCTAAATCTCAGTTTTCCCTTGTTCACACGCATATAAACATAAATACAGAGTTTTCTCAAATAACAGTTATTTTGTTACGTAAATAACTGTTTGTAGTTATATTAAATTCAGTTTTCATGTGGATGAAAGGTTAAAACACATGAAAATGGATCTGTCTTCCCAGACACATGACTGTGTGTCGACTAGGCCTTAATCTATGAACAGCAGTTCAGCGAAAGTCAAAAAAAGCTGTGGGATCATTTTGTTCCGCAGCAAAAATGGAAGCAAGTGGATCAATGTGACGTTTTATGAAACTATGTAGGCCAAACACTTTTGTTCCACTGTAATATTAACATTTTGTACATTTTTAAATTAACCAAATCCTTTTTATATATTTAACTTATACGTATAACTGCATGGTATTTATGTTGAACTGTTGTTCAGTTCAATAAAAAATAACAGAATTTTATTTTTTATTCTGTTTTTGTGAGTCTTATATTGACTGTTGCTACAGAAATTTTCTCTTGTGGGACAATAAAAGACATTCCTATTATATTCCAAACATGAATGGCTGTACAGGAGTTTTAGAACTACTGCCATATACGTTTAAAACGTAGTTTCTAAGCCAGTAAAAAGGAAAAGCATGGCAATAAACACTGACTTTATCGCCATAACAAAACATTTTGATTTTTTTTTTTCTTTTTCATTTTTGTGTAAAGTCGTAAAAGAATGGCGCTAACATGGAAACGAGTCCTTACATAACTCTCCATGTCCGTTGGCCCCCAGAAATTCGGCATGCTCCGTAGTGGTCCACTGGTGCGGTTGCCGCGGCCCGTCGGTCTTGCGTGGCCCCGTTGACCCCTTGGAGGAAGCCGTCCCAGAGGAACTGTGGCCCCCGGGGGAGGGGAAGGACGGCTTGCTGTACGGGACACACCCATCCTCTGAAAAACAAAATGCAGACGTTTCAGGTGGACGGTTTTACAGAAAAAACACACACGAATAAATATTGAATGTCTCAGTTTTTTGTCCTCAATAAATATATTTCTAATAAAACTAATGACAGAAAGGATGTCGGTAACAACCCCCAGCAATCCACAAATTTAATTACAATGTAAAGAAACGTGTCCATGGTTTGCTTTACATGTAATTAAGGGGAGTGAAAATATGAACATGAAGTCAGGAGCTGATGGTTCCTACTGGAGACGTTTTGAAGTTCTCTTATGCTTTTTCACTTTGCATTAAACTTGTCAGTAATTAATTCCTTGTATGATTTTACTTTATCACATATACATTAGAGTGATCTAGAATGTATCTAGAATTGAACTGCTGCTCATGGTGAATTTACTCAGTTAGTTCTGTCTTGTTCTTATTTTACAATTTAGTTCATTGTTTTTTAGTTGAGGCGTTGCATGTTTGGACAATTATTCCCTCTGGTTGTGGATGCTGGTCTTACTTTTTTTTTTTTTTTTTTTTAAATATTTGCACATAACAGTTGTCATGTGTAACCATGGCAACACATTATTACTTTTTCAACAGGGAGCGGATGATTAGCATGTCGAAAGCTCAAATAAAACCTGAACTATGACTCTAAATCCCAGAGGAGATTTGTGGGAGAAGGAGGAAGTTCAAACCATCTTCCATCCATCTTAATCTTAGATTTAAATTTAAAGTGGATTAGCAAAGCTTGGTGTCATCCTAGTAATACTACAGTGAAATATCATCTCTGTCCGGAAATTCAGATGTTGATCTGTCATGATTGTCAACAGCCTTCAGTAAGAAGCCTTTTTAGAGTCGTTGCAAAACTGACTGCTACAGTAGATATCTTCCTGCCCAGAGCATCACCATCCACAACAACCATCTGAAGATATTTGGATGATGTAAGTTAAGACATTTCCCTTTGGGATAAAGGAAGTATTTTTTAAACTGAACTGATTTAATTGATAGACTAATGTAACAGTTTTCTATGTGTGGACAAATGAATAAGCAAAATATCGACGCAGGAAAACACTGATCTGGTCGATACTTTCCCTCAAACTGGAAATGTTTCACAGCTACATGATGCAGGGCGAAAGAAAAAACAAAACGGCCCCCCATCGGAACGTGACATCTGCAGAGTGGCAGTGCCAGCGATGCCAGGGCGTGCTACAGGGATGACCCTCGACCTCTCCTCCCAGTCACCAGATTCATCGTGGGGAACAACAATAGAGGGTCCACTGGTTGGAACCACCCCTCCCCCCTCCCACTGCAGGGCAGCTCAACATTAACCCTCAGCAGTCTCTATCATCACGTGAAATCTCATCAAACTGCTTCCCACTGTTCTGCTAATGACTGGAATCGAGCCCGCCCTGCCCTGCGATGATCCTCCTGAACATCAGTCAGGACCCTCACTGACTGTGGCCCCCGTTGTTGTCTTACACCTATCAGTTTAAAAAAAAAAAAAATCCCTGGCACCAGGAGAACCGGGCAGCGCTGACGATCACACACACACACACACACACACACACACACGCACACACACACACACACACACACACACACACACACACACACACACACACACACACAAACACAAATGTGCAGATGGGGCGCAGAGCGGCGGACATTACGGTCTGTCTATCGGCTGCTACGCCCTGCTACGGCACTTGGAGCGGAGCGGGCCATCACTGGCAACAGTTTCAGGGGCAACGGGGGGGGGGAATCCTGGAAAGCAGATAAAGTGGCAGACGGTGCAATCTGCTCGCTCAGTCTCGAAGCGGCATGGAAGCTTGATTTAACACGAGAACTACGAGAACAAACACTCTGCAATCGACGCACAGCTGCGCCCACACCTCACTGTCTTTGTTCTTTTCTTGATTTCACTGGAACATGTCCTGGGTACTCTTCCTACATTCCTGTATTATCTGAGGTAAACAGAAGATGTATTTTTTTATTTTTCCTAATATGTGGCTATCCAGTTGTTAAAATTTCAGTCCACGATAGGGAACTACTTCAACTATTAAAACTCAAATTGTCAATTTTACATTCAGCTAAAAATATTGCTGACCGATATGGCTTAAAAATAAAATGCCATACTTTTTCCTACCAGATCCGATTTACATTTTTTTCTGCTCTCTTTCTTTTTTGAAAAAAGAACTGACAGAAAGCATTTTCAAAAGGCAGTTTTTATTTCAATCAATATCCTGGGCTGTTAGAAGGAGAATTAGGGCGAGGCAAAGATAATTTTTGTCTAATTACGAAAACCTGGTCATAATATTAGTAAAAAAAGACACAATGTTAGCAGAAATTGCAAGAAAACAAGTGTTTTAATGAAAAAAAAGATTTGACATAACTAACGTAGTTCATTTCAAAGCTCTGCTGTAAAACAAGATGGCGGCCTTGGGCGTGGGCGTCCAAATAGGAAATCTTCAAAACCAAAACTTTGATTGATAAAATCCATTTATAGGCCAACCTTATCTAATAAGAGAATACCTGAACTTGCTGACAAGTTCAGGCATGAACTTGTCAGCACTGAAGCGCTGCAGCTTTAAACATCATAACTTCACAAGTTCACTTTATGTTACTGTTAAAAGTTGGAGCTGAGTTTGGAGATGGTCTTGGTTTCCTCTGTACCTGATTTGTGGCACCTGCGGGCATCGTCCGTCCGGTCCACGGAGCCCAGCCGGTCCTGGGCCTGGCGGTGATGTTCCAGAGAGGTTCGCATCTGTCTGTCAATAGAGCTCTTCATGTCGTCTGGCCCACAGAGCGGTCCTGACATGGGCGTGCGTTCCAGAGACGAAGCCTTCCTGTCCGTGGGTGGTGCCATGCTGTTTACACTGCGGGTCCCCTGGATGCGGCCCTGGCCCTGACAGGGAGGAGGCTCAGGGGGGGGAGGTAGGTCTTTGTAAAGATAAACCACATGGTGAATCAGATTAACTGACATGCAAACCTGTTGCTTTTTTAGCACATGTATCAAATTGGGATTTTATGAGAGAAACCAAGACAGGCAGTTCATAATTTTTAATTGAAAGAAAACTAAGCGTGACAGAAAACTAAGACTGGACACCATCCTGTCAGAGCTACACTGTGGAGAATATTTTCAGAAGTGATGGAAAGACGTATGGAGCTAAACACTTAAGTAAAATCATGAAAGCACAGATCTAGATGGGATTCTGTGAAAAGGTTGACATTGATGCGCTTTGTCCAAAACAACTGAAACTGAATAATGAATAACTTCACTCAGAAAAACTAGCAAATACTTCAGCATTTAGATGAGCAAAGCTGGTGTAGACATACGCCAAGACAATTGGAGCTGTAATGGATTAAAAATTGTTCATCCAGGGGGCTGACTGGATGCCATACTTTTCAGATTTATTTTCTATAAAATATAAAAATTTAAAGTAAAAAATAAAAAGTGACATGTTAGTATAGCGCTTTAGTAAAAGCAAAACTAATGTTTATTATTAGCGATGCAGGGGATAGTGAAGCTAAATTTTTAGCTAGCAGTGCCTGCAACTGAATATAAAATATTGATGTTATTCAAGGGATATGAATATCTTTGAATGGAATATTGTAAACAATGCAAGAGCTGAACACTAATTTATATGATGAGTTGGATCTTAAGTGTTTTAAAATGTTACAGATGTTTTTAAAAAACATTTTACTGAATCAACTGGATTATGTTTCTGCCGTGTTGGCCTCACCGTCTGCACCAGCGTCTCTCCGGTGAGGTGTTGTGCCTTGACTTCGTGGTTTGCGGGTGGGCCTGGTGGCCCTCTGGTGGCCCAAGCTGTGTGTGCCGACTGTGCTGCCATCTGTTGAAAATGGACTGCTGGGACGGGGCCTGTGGGACAAGCCTTTACCTGCAAACCAACAAGTCAGTCAATCCAAATTTATACTCATAGTGCATAAAAAAATAACAGATTCCATTAAATAAAAAGCCGCCCGGTTAAGAAAGCCCTGAGGAGCCGCCACCCAGAGAGCAGAGATGGAAGTGATACCATTAAAGACACATGACATCAGCTCAGTTTGGCAAAACTGTTTGAAGAAAACGGTTTTCATTCATTCACAAGTGAAGGATTGAGGGAGAGAGAACAAAAAGAGTAAAAGCTTGCATATTTAACTGGTCTCCCATGTTTTACTTATACAACCCATGGAAGAAAAAGGAGAATCAAGAGGAGGGCCATGCACAGTCTTTGTGCAGATTCCAAAAAAAGCAGAAAGGCCAAGAAAACATGAAGGCAGAAACCATCAGCCAGCTGATGACAGAGGGAATTATTAGCGGAGAGCGGCTCCACTGCAGCAGCGGGTATCCGGTTTCCACAAACCAACCTCTCTTGCTGAGGCTGGTTCCCTCAAGGCGGTAGCCTGCCTTGTCTGCAGCAGCCACAAGGGCCTGGGCAAAGCTGCAGTGGGTAAAGATGGAGCCATCGGAAGAACTGCCCAGACTGGATCTATGGCTGGAAAAATTACGCTCATCCTCCGAGGCCGAGCCCCACCCATTCACCATGGACCCTGTGGAACACCACAGCTTTCAGTAAGACTGTAAGTTCATCATACCATAAGGCAGTCTTGTCCTGGATCTTAAGACTGTTTGAGTTCTTGGTTCTTATGGGTCATAGTTTTGGTATTCTGGTTCCTGTTTCTTTTTATCTTGAGATTTTCTGTTTTCTTGAGTCATTCTTGAATTTCATTCCATTTAGTGACTTTTTTGTTCCCTCTCCATTTAAATCAATCAACCTGATTGTTCCATTAAGCACTTCTGCTCAATATTTGTATTGAGCAGCTTCATTCATTCGCTGTCAATTCCTTCTGCTCTAAATTCTAGATTTAGGACATTGCTAAGTGAATTTCAGTTTTCCTCATTTAAGCCTTTGATTGTACATAAAGTCTGCCTTCTGCTCTTCTTCATCTGGTTCATTGTTCAAGATACCGACAAGTAAAAGTGAGAAGATTGATTCAAAACATTCATAATATCAATATCATGTCGGTATCGATATCAGAACAATGCTAGCATCGTAAGATCAATTCTTTAGTTTCAGATTCCCTCTTGAAATTTGAGCTTATTTTTGTGTTTTAATGTCTCAACTGTACCTTAAAAAAGATTTTATTTCAGTTTGCTCTCAAATTGACATTATTTGTGATTTGTTTACTTCAGAAAACCACAATCCCAGGTCCTCAGAACCCGAGACCGAGACAAGACCGAGACCATCAAAAAATGGTCTCGAGACCAAGACCGATCTCAAGTACTACAACACTGCGGCCTCTGTCACCTTTACTGACAGGCACTGGGCCGTTTTTGGTTACATACTATTCCAATATTTTTAAAAGTTAAATATTAAAAAATAAAAAATAAATAAAATAAAATAAAAAAATAATTAAAAAAAATATATATATAATTTTAGAAAGGCAATATTTTTCTTGTCTGTAAAAAACCCAAATTGGTGTGATATGCTCATTAAGGTAACACTGCAAACAGCAGGTTACTAGATCTGAAGAGCAAAATGACAAAAAAGGATTTATTCAACACAACAAGCAAACTAAACTAAAATTTAGCGGGTCTTTTTTCGGTTCTGTTGCATATGTGTATTTATCAAAATCAAAATATTAAAGGGCAATGATGAATAGGAATGTTATTTTCAATAGGTTATGGAGTCAGTTTTGCATACTTTTTCCCAAATGAGCACAATTTGGCACCTGTCATCATTTTATAATTCTGTGAAAACTGTGGGATCTTCATTTTCTACTGTAGGTTCCCATTCCGTCACATTCGTATCCAGGTCCTTGCCTGTTGTGTTCTCAGCTGCTATAACTTTTACAGATATAACATCTGACAGGTTGAACACCTGTACGTAGTTCTACGTACATACAGACGCATAATGCTACTGAGTGATCTTAGAAAAATAATATTTAAATCACTACATTTAATCACTTCGTTTCTGCCGCAGGCCGTTTCTGTTCTTGTAAGAGAAAAAATGTTGTGAAGTCATTTTGTTCTGGCCTGCCCTCTTTCAACTACTACAGACACAAACCTACAAAACACACACAAACACACAAAGGAATGCACACAGTGAAGCAGCAGGACTGTCATCAACTGATTGTGAACTTCTTTTAATAAAGAACAATGTGAGCACCTGTGTGGAGCTTCACAAGCGCCTCAGGTGACGTCTCACTGAACGCTGGATAGAAAGAAACACCTGGTGGTAAGAGGAGAGTTTCATCCTGCTGCTTAAAAATGCAGAGCCACCCGTGGTTAAGCAGCGGGAATATTTTAAGAATCAGCATATAAAAATTCATTTTTTTTCAATTCCTGAATGTGCTTTAAAGGGTAAATATATTTTGCAGCTACAAAAACTAAAGATATTAAAACTATAAAATTTTGTTTGGCATCAATTTAGATTTCAGATAAGAAAATGAGTTTTAAAATGCACTTAAAAAAAAAAAAAAAAGCAAATGAGTATTTGGAGTTAGCCACCTCAAAACAAGAAGCATTTTCATATATGGATACTGACTGGCTTTTGTTTTGCTGATAAAAAGACCTTTTGTAAAAGGAGCATGTCAAATGGATAAACAGAGAATATTTTTGCTACTGAGACTGTCTTAACAGAAAATGTTTTTGAGCTCTAGTGGAGTGCAAGACGCAGGAAGACTTTATTATTGTCTTTATTGTCTTTGTCTTTATAAACAAGTCTCCAGTCACTAGGTGGCAGCAGTGTTCAAATGAATCAACAGGCTGCCTGTTCAAACCACTAGAAGAAGTAGCCTGTCCAGGAACACTGGTGTATAGAGCTGATGGAGGAGGATACAAGTTCGGAAAATAAAATGGAAGCATTGGTTAGTAACGCAAGTATGATGGAGTTCTAGAGCCAGACCAAGAGAAATAGTTTTTTATATATACAAAAATGAAGTTATAATATGAAAAAAGCTATACTTACTACTTGGCAGAAGTAGTAAGATTAATAAGAAACAAAAACTTAGATATGACCAGCTTAGCCAGTCTGTGGTTCTTTTGTTGAAAAGGATTCAGCAGTTTAATCGTTTCAAAGTCCTGCGGCTGACAATAATTTGATGCTGATGTATTAGAAGTATTTCCTTATTTGTAAAACTGATAATAACTATAACCTCAGAAGATGCTCAATATTCCTCATTTTAACACAACTTGGTTCTTGTATTCTTACAACTTCATTCTCATATTAAAACAACAACAAAAACCTCCTAGTCTGGTCCTAACCACTTAAAATCTAAGTTGTAGCTGATATCTTTAAAAAAAAAATCAGTTGATAGACTAAATGATAGAGCCAATGGTTGGTACAGATAAATTATTAAATATGATGAAATTCTCAGTAGTATTTAAATTCGGGTAGGCGTGAAAAATGGATGATTCCTATGAGAAAATAATGGAGAAACACTTTTATAAGTAAACGACGAATTTCTAATCTACAAAATATATGTATATATTTGCAACACTTTTTCTCATAAATAATACAACAGTTGAAATCTACGATTTGAGAGAAGTGACGTGATATGTAATATTTTTTTTTTTAATTATAGCTTGACATTTTAACTGTGAAACTTTTTGTGTTGCATTAGTTGCTTGTTGGCCAGGACTCCCTTGAATAAGAGGTTTTTAATTGCAATTGGCTTTCAAATTCTGGCAAAGTGAAGGTTAAACAAAACAAAACAAAACCAACCCAAAGCTAAGGGATGAAGACACAACTCAGTTCACACCACAGCTACAGTCAACAGTTGGAGCAGTGAGTCTGCAGCCAGACCATTAAGGCGTCTATGGAGGCTGTGGGCAACACAACCTGATTAGCATTAATCCAGTACAAAACTTTTAGATGGTTTAAATCAGATCCCATCACATCAATAACCGCTCTGTCCAAAGAATCCCCCTACGTGTTCAGCCATCATAATTAACCCCACAAAAACTAAACAAACATGGATTTAATCATTACTTGGCAAAAAGTTTTACATCTTGTCAAACCGGGTCAAAAAGGCACACAGGGAAGATGCATATACACTGTCCAACTCATGACCGCTGGATTATACGCATCCTACTGTATTTTTTTGTGCCTTGATTTTTTCCCCCATACACATAAAAAGCTGGGCCAGCAGCTTTAAATATAAAAGTATCTGTCTGCCAATAAAAATATGGCACTTTGGCGGGCAGAAACACGGAGAACAGTCGGCTAATGTGACAGCTTTCAGTGGAAATGGTTTGGCAGACTTTGCCTGAGTGGCACGAACCCAAAGAGCTCAGCTCACACACTCCCATCTCTTTCCTCACACACCGCAACGCCACGGAACAGGCTGCTTTAACAGAGACCCGGGATTGGTCCAGGGTAAAGGTGGCCGAGGCAGCAACTGGGACGATTGTTAGACCAATTAAAAGGTCAGTATGACAGAAAAAGCTCACAAGAGTGGCAGCAGACGGACGCTGAAGCGAACGAGACTCGCACAACAATCCAATGCCTCTTGCTCCCCTGAATTGTACTAGCCTTTGAAATAACATGTAACACTTCTGAAATTGGGCAGAAAATTATGACTGTGGTTTATGTATCCAGACACGCTGGGGAAATCCCCCCTCAAAGTTTTCCAACTCCCGCCCCCCTCAGCCCCACCGTCTGCAGGCCTCCTTCGTTTAAAAAGAGACGGCTGCTACTTCGCTGGATGTGACTTCGGGGAATTGCACTTTAGGCAGCAAAAGTTGCAGCAGCTTTCCACTTTGATTGCAGGAAAATTCACTCAGAATTATTGGGAGACTTCTGCACAGGCTCGCAAAAGGTTGTGCATCTACTGACATGACCCATTTCTCTTTTTTTGTGCAGCCGCGACTGAAATCAGAGGGAGTAACCGCTTCGAGCACTGTGTCTGTCCTCTCTATTTTCTTTGAATTTATTTCTTAAGAGTTTTTTTCTCTAAGAAAGACAGAAATTCCACTGGGCCCAATCCTCCCACAAAGAATAGAGAGGATAATGAAGTATTGGCAGTGCCAGCCAAAGCACTGAGGCTTCCAAGTCCTCCAGCTCAGCTAAGGGAGAACTGCCTCAGCAAATCACATCACAGAGCAACTTTTCAGCCACACTTACATCCACTCTCTACAGAAGAAAACCTCTTCTAATCTCTGAAACATCGGTTCAATCAAACTGTGATCATTCCAGTTTAATTAGATCGGAGTTCCATTACAGTTACTCTTTACTCTTTGATGTAGGAAATCTACACAGCTCTGTCAAATTGCCACTGTGTCGCAACAGAAAGATTTTAGACCAAGGTAAGTGATTTTAGAGGGTTAAACCTTGTGATAGAAAAAAAAATACAAAAACAAATATATATATTTAGCTCAGCTGTGCTGGTAGGGTTTTCCTGACTTTGCATTCTTTATCTAAAGGAGACAAATAGAGTCATTTGCAGAGAGGCAATTTAAAGTATCAAAATCTCCTTTACCAAAGGTATCTGTCAAGAGAAGGGTACCTAAAAAAGCCAAAGGATAACATTTCTCTGCATCTCATTCATGCATACATTAACATCAATATAATACTGGCTTCACCTGAAGAAAAGTGAGATTTTGGATCTGCTCAGTTCATAACAAAAATTGACAGAAAATCTTTGACTGTTTGAGTTTATATCATGTTTTATAACATAATGCTATTCCAAACACATACTGCTCCTGCAGTGTTGGTTTGACTCTTTTTATGCACGTTTGAGGATGTCTATACATGTTTCCTTGAATCCCCCATGGCAACCATTCGAGGGTGCCTAAACTACCAGGTTGTTACAGTTTTAAATACACATATCACCTTAGATGGAAAAGGTCAGAAGAATTGTAACGGATGTGCATACTTTATTTTTTTTTTCCTGCATTTAGTCGCCGTTAATGTCTCAAATCACAGCTTTTACTATCTGTCATTTTATCATATCTCAAATGAGAGCAATGGGCCGAAATGTCCTCTCTCTCTCTCTCTGTAAAAAAAAAGTCAGCCGATTCCTTACGCGCTCCATGCACCGACAGAGAAAGGCCAGTAAACACTGGATGGTTTAGGGGCAGTAAAACTCCGGCCGTGTCCCTCCTGCCTCTAAAACTGATTTATGATGACGGAAACCGTAATCTGCATGTCGTTAAGAGGGAAACTGATTCCCTCTGACCAGCAGCCGTCTCTACCTGCGGTCCGGTGAAGGGACGCTGCTCCTCGCAGGGCTTTATGGAAGAGTGATCGCCCACAACAGTCTCTCCAGTTTTACAACTCTTACATTACACGACCTGTACAAAAACCAAGTAATACCTTTTATCTCACTGGCTTAAGAGAGAAATGCTTCTCCAATACCCAAAACAACTTGAGGACTTACATTGATCAGCTGAAGATAGGCTCTGTGAGCTCATAGCACGGTAAAAACACATCGCCTGAGCAGAAACATTGCTTGAGGAAAAAAAAAGAAAGAAAGAAAAAAAACCCTGAGGAGATGGAGGATATTTTCCAAAGCTTCAGTGAGGACACTTGATTTACTAGCCTTCAGTGTAACATTATGAAAACAGAACTATTTCCATATTACTGAAACAATGTCAAATCTATCAAGCAACACCTGACAGGAGCCTCGCTCCTGTCCTCCCTCGCTCGCCGAGCATCAAAACGGCGGCCGCGATAAATCTCGGCGGTGTTCTCCTATCTGTCCTCTCTCCTTTCTGCTCGCCCTGGAGCCGGGACCGATGGGCTCAGAAGCACACGAGTGGGGAGATAAGGAGAAATATCGCTGTCTTCATAGCAATACAGGGGAGAAGAAATGCTGCACATTTGAGCACAGTCACTGCAGCAGCATATGTCAGAACAAATGCGCTGTTCCATCATCCCTTGGAAAGTCACGTTTTAGCATTCAGGCCTGCTATTTCTGCTATGCCCATTTTAACACATTTAAATTGATCAGTGTGGAATTAAGTTTGAGATTATTTATGTGAGAGGCACATGCGCAACAATAAGTTTTAAAGCTGCAGTATGTGACTTATAAACATGTTTATTTTTTACATATTTGTTAAATCTGTTACGGTGATGTGATAGAAAACCATGAGACAGACAATGTGTGAAAAAATGTAGCCTCCTTCCCGTGGTCCTACTGCTACCTGCAGAACTGCAACCCTCCTGGTCAGAAGCAACCAATCAGAGCCAGGATTGCTGTCAATCATGTTTGTGTACGTGCTCTTTCATGTGCTAAATTTGGAGAAACAACTCAATAATCCAGGAAATCTGTTTATCCTCCATCATCCATGGCCTTGCTAACTAGTCTTAGCATTCACTGCAGACTGCTTAGCTGTAGTGTAGCAGAGAGCAAAGGGGGGGATGTGAATAGAGTGTGCACAAGGGTGATTAACAGTGCTAATACCCCTCTGTGCGCTGCTCACACCTTCCCCCTTGCTCTCTGCTATGCTACAGCTACAGTGAATGCTAAAGGTAGCTAGCATGACCACTGATGATGACAGATAAACAGTTTTCCTGTAGCATTAAGTTGTTTCTCCACCATTTGCACACTGACAGCGCTAAAATCCCCCTCCTGGCTCTGATTGGTTGGTTCTGACCAAGTTTTTAACAGCATTTCAGCTTTTAATCTCCATCCCATTTAAAAATTGTAACATTTCAAAGCTAATACATGGAGGCTGCTGTTTGAGTAATGCTATTTTAGCCAAAATATAAGGCAAGTTCAAGTACTATATATATAAATTTATAAAATAATGAGACAATTCTGACTGTAAACATTTCAACAGTATTTTCTGCTTCTAACTCATTTGGCCTTGATAGTGAGATGCAACAAACCCATGAAAGGCATTCCCACACGCCCTGCTTCGTAGTCCACCCTGCTGTTAACCATATGATGCTTTCAATCATTTTACCCCAGTCCATACATGACGTTTGACAGCAGATGCTGTATAAGTTGGTCTCAGTTTAAAAATGTGATTTGAATCCAGAAGAATCGCCCTTTAAATAATAAATGTAACTGAAATGATGCTCTCTGTTTCTCATCATTCTAGTTCCATTACAATGAAAGTTGTATGTAAAAGCAGCACATAAAGATGCATCTAAACTGATCATTTCATTTTGTTTCCTTCCAGTTTGTTTATTAGCTCCATTGAGCTCTTTAGCGCTCCCCTATAGTGGAACAATGCTTTCCACTAGTGGAGGATAGTGACCTTCTGTCTGAACCCAGCCAGCAGACCAGAACCTGGCTCTGCAGTGATGTGCCCTTCATCCACCTCTCCCCCTCAATCCATCCCCGGCAGAGGGCTGTAAAAGTTTTCACTGAATTGTAAAAAATGGTAATGCTGCCACTGGTCTGGAATCAAATATGCTGCACATGAAATTTATTTGAAATCTCATTGGGGAGATACGGGTGGCGCTGGCTCTAGACTCGGGTGCCAGTTAAATCAGGTCCATCCCCCCCCGCGCCCATCCCGATCTTCCTCTTTCCTGTCACATCCCCTCTCACTATCCTCTTTAAAATTCATGGACTTTCTTATCTCTATTTTAGAAATAATAATTGTAATTCCCAACAGTCCGCCAGAGGTGCTTAAAAATTGGACACTGCTACACCAGTAAGCAAATTCATGTAAAAAAAATGACCCAAAAAAGACCAACAGCAGGACTGTAGAACAAGTTGTAATGACATCAAAAAGAAAAAATATTCTTCCTTATTAATAATGTGGGTCCAAACAAAAACAATATTTTTTGATGGTAACCAACCTACCTGTTAAAGAGCTGTCCAGGTTGTCCATGCTAGACCCTGGTGTGTGCTCAATACCACGGGGATGCCTGGCTCCGTAGCCCTCATCCTCGTCCTCGTCTTCCTCTTCCTCCTCCTCGTCTTGCAGGTCAGTCTCCAGGTCGGAAACCATTGTGCTCGACACATAGCCCACTGGCGGAGCTGGTGCCAGGGGAGGAAGAGAGCCTCCCTGCATGTGCCTGAGAAGGGAAACGTCATAGATTAAGTGAATATAGCGGAGTACAAAAATTCTGCGATTCTGGTGCAAAAAGTGAGACGTAAAGTTATTGTTCGAGGCTTGCCTCACATCAACGGTTGAATGACTTTAGAACAAATCGGCTAATTCCAAAGGTCAGCTTGCATGCTAACACAATGACCTGGTGGTTGCATGCGTGGATGATATGAAGGCATCCTTCTCGGGGGCCTGTCAACACATGGCTGTCACCTTAGTGGCTGACAGCCGCGTTTGTTAGAGGGAGTGCAAAGTGTTTGACGTGGTTTGCAGTGGGAATTGGTTGTAATTACTGGCCCTCTAGTGTTGTCAGAGATGCTCTCTAACCAACATAGTCATTACGGGGTAACATGACATCTTCTTCCTGACAAGGCATCCCTGATTCCCTCACCCCCCACATCACAGCCCGCTTCACGATTATGAATGAATGCCAGGCTCTGGTTCTCTCGCCGTCGATGACAGAATGAAGCATGGCCTTCATCTGACTTGCATGAGCACAACAACAATGGAATGCAGAATGTATGTGTGTAGGGGAAGTAAACTACCATGGGCATGAAATTATGTCTGTTGGAGTAAGCAAAATGTAGTTGTAGCTTAGAGAGGTAGCACGGGCCTATTAAAGTTGAATGATTAATGGGTTTGTATCCATGGCACACAGAGTTCACATGTGGAAAAACAGCAGAACAAAAATAAAACTTGCAAAAACAAGCAATCAGAATCTGCACGACACATTTTGAAAGTCAATGACCTGTTACAATTGCCAAAAAATACCACATGGTTATCTAAATACATTCACTAGCCAGTTAGCTAACTCACTGTGATCCTGTGTAGCTAGATAACTAGCTGAAAATGAAGCCAAAGACTTTATTTCCCTCAAAATAGAGCTAAATACTCAAACTTATTTTCAGATAAGTTACATCTGAATGAGCTATCTAGAAAGCTAGCAAAGTGGCTATGATGTTAGGTAGTAGCATCAAAGACTTTTTCCTTTAGAATGCAAAATAAAATGAAAAAAAATAAGCAAGTGTTATATTCACACATTGATATAACAGCTTTGCAATGAGGTGAATATAGGATCTTGTAACATTTTGTTGCTAGCCACTAGAAGCTAAATGCAATTTCTTGCAACATTTTTTGGTAAATCTGTGAAACAACACTCCAAATATAAAATGGATGATGCGTCCTGTAGCCTGTTTTCTTGGACTTTTTTTTTCTTATTTCTTAAGAGAAATGCTATTCGCAAGAGAGCCCACCTCTTCTTTTGTCCCACAGACGCCACCCTATACCCAATAAAAAATAAAAATAAAAAAAATAAATCAGCAGAATATCTGTCAAAGTCAGGTATATGAACAGGACTGAAAATTAGTAAAAGAAAACAACAAAAAAAACCCAGCAGGTCCAAAGAGCAAATCTGGAATACGTTTAGGAGGTCTAGAAAACACTTGACATCAATTCAACACAGTACCGTAGGTCAGTGCATGCAATTGTACCATGTCTGTTTAGCCATGTCCAATTGGTACGCTCTGGTCAGCTCATCCAGGTGGGCTTGAAGCATGGGCTGCATCTCATCCCGGGGAGACGGGGTGAGGGTGGCTGTGGACTGCTGTCCAAAAGAGACGGCAGCCGGTGAGGAGGCCACTCCTCGGATGGGGGGCGTGGGAACCCTTTCCTCCTCTTCTTCCAGCTCATCTTCCATGCCTTGATGAAGGTACGTCTGCACAGGCATGGGTGGGCCCCAGGTGTCATTTTCATACCTGTGGTAAGAACGGAAATCACCCAGCCAGGAGATTTGTATTTTAAAAAAATTCATCCACGCAAAGCATTTTGTGATTACAAGAGAACAATCTCTGCACAAACATGAACCTCTGTGACCTTGTCCAAGTTAAGAAGGGGTTTGTTATACGACTGGCTTGAGTGAAATTATAGTGCTTGTCAGGCTTCATTTCCTCATAGCTGTGCTTATATGTGATGAAATAATACAAGCCATAAAGAAAAATGTTCATTAAAGAAATTTGTCGGCGCACACGCCATAAGACATAACGGGTTTAATCTGCTGCCATTAAAAGCAGCCTCAGATTTACAGTGGAGGAGACTCTTCATTTGCCAGATAGCCTATTAAATCAGATGACTCCCAGATTGGAAATGGAGGTTAGAGGACGCATAACCTCATGCACCACAAAGAGGGACACTCTGAACCAGCTAAATTAGCTTCTGTTAGTTTAAAGTGAAATCTGTTTGAGGTGCTTGGATACACTTGAACTAATTTAAACGTCTAAAGGCAACAGCTTCCTTCAGCTGTCTGTCTTATATTCTAAATATGTATGGTGCAGTACTGTCATCATGCAAGCATGTTACAGAGATCTGTTTCAATTTCAGCAAGGTATTGTCACAAGACATTATGCTGATAATTGATGTAAATTCTACACCCTTGATCCCGATTAATGTGCTATTCAGAACGCAAGCACGTCTACAGAGGCACAGAACCTCCTAGAGGTAGTAAGTCTGTTTAACAAAATACCCTTCATGTTATGTTTAGTCCTGGGTTTTACTGTTTTCAATTCTCCAACATTGATGGGAAGGTAAGAAACAGTGCAACTGCAGCCAATTGCAGAAGTGTATGGATATGCAATGATGCTTTAAAGACACAAAATGTTAGAAAAAGGTAAAATGGCAACGTGTTGGTAAAACATGGGGGTATAAATTAGTAAGAAGCCATATGCTTTGTTGTTAAAAGCTCTGTTTTTCTAACTCTATGCTCAATTGTTTACTATTTATTTTTCTGTATTTTAGTATCTTGCATTAAAATTTGAAAGGAAACTTTGAATTTTTGTTTCTGTAAAGTGGCTCGAGATGACATTTGTTATGAATTGGCATTATATAGATAAACTGAATTGAGGCATTTTGTTGAACACAGAAACATTTTGACTCTGCTTATGAAAAGAAAGAAGGCACAGAAAAATTAAGAATGAATAAAAATTCTCTCTAGGTAACATTAATACAAACTAAATGGAGCAATGAAATTAAAATGGTCGCTAATTAGGAACCATTAAAATAAACGGCAATAATTGGTCATTATTCATGATGCATACACTTCAACACTTGGTTTTGATGTGAAACTTACCCTAAAAAACATGTTTTTGTGTTTTTGGTCAACTGAAAACATATTTTCTGTATCTACCGGCGCTGTTCGCACGCTTACCCTCCTCCGTCATGGTGCTCGTTGGGATACAGGTCCATCTCTGTGCCAGGTAGAGGGTGAATCGGGGGAGGGGGCAGGGGAACATTGGCCCAGTTGGAGCCATTAGCTTTAGGAGGTTTAGATCCAGCCTTGGTTTTCTTCTTCTTTCCTCCTTTTCCACCTGCATGAAGGAGACCATTCATTTAACCGACATAGTCACTGAAAATTAAATTTTATTAGAAAATCTATTGAGACGTGACAAATAGGTGGGGGAGGCAGTGTAAATAACAGTAGATGCTTTTGCTGTGTGACAAGTGTGCGTTCTATAAAAAAATAAAAAAAAAACTCAATTTGGTGCAAACATGCTGCTTAGATTACAAATCCATTTGCACTCACTTTCAGCATACCGCTGGAAAGTCGTACACAATTTCAAACACAAGATTTCAATGGGCTCCTCGCCCGTCTCCGCTTACACAGAAAAGCTCAAGGCCGCCTGATGAAGGATGAAAAGCATGCTCCTATTGATTGATTGGCTGAAAAGCCTCAAATCTCCATAGAAACAGAAGAGAACGGCAGTTAATGCGGCAGAGGCAGACCTTTGTGCTCCACCCATCCCTCAGTGTCCCCTTTAACACCAGGCTTTGGGTCCCCACAATGAAATATCTCACTTCACAGCATCATTATAATGAATGGCTTGTGTAGTGTCAGTGTGTCCCTAATGGAATTCACTGAGAGTCTATTACTACTTTCATTTCTTTTATTACACCGGAGAGCTGCTAACCCCATCTATTTCCACTCATAACCCTCCAACACCAAATTCTCCACTGTCACATCCATCTTTATAAATCTGCCAGGCAGGTCAATACCAAGTTTTATACGATTTGGTCACATCGCAAGCAACACTTTTATTTTCTTTGGAAGATATTGGACTTTAATCTTGGATCTGGTTTTAGGTTCATTTTTGAACAGCATAAGAAGATTCCAAAAGGCTAAACTTTATTTCTTGTTACCATTATAGAATGTTACAGTTTTTGAACATTTTTATGTGCTGGGATTTTCTATCTCATCTAACAGATTCAACCAATCATAGTTACATTACTTATTTTTAAAACTGTTTTACCTGGTTATTTTCCATGAATGTAAGTTGTATTAGTACTTATTGTGTCTTTGTTTCCTGTTATGGTAATTTTGTTTTTAACTTGAAGCCCTGTTGAAGAATTTATGTTACTTTTGATTCTGTCTATTTATCTCCCTCTCTCCTTTAATAAATAGAATCTCATAACAATTTTGAGGTCTTTCTTTTTTATGTGAAAAATTGCAATATTCAAATATTTAAAATGTGAAAATATTGATATCTATCACATTTTTCAGAGTGAAAAAAATATTAATTTCAATTTTTTTTAACCTAGTTAAAGTTGCACACATAAAAACTGGTTACACTAACTAGGTAAAAGAGTCTTTGTATGTCATAGTGGCTGATTGCAGTAAATGTTTTCCACAGGCATCAACTGGGAAATTTAACAACTCTCTTCTACAGGTTACCTCTGTTTTTGTCTTTTTGTTACACAAACAAGTGTTAAATAAATAAATTTAAAAAAGACCAAAGCTAACCAGCAAATACAACAAGCAGTTCTCAAATAACGATTTCATGTTTAAAAACGTAAAAATTTCTTATTAGAAACTTCTTTGCAGATTTATTTTTAACTCAGGTCCTGAACAAATGAAGACGAGCGCCGTGTAGTTTTGTAAACGGTTAAAAGAATCTCAGGATCTGGCACCACATGATGTCATGGGTATGCCGGGCCAATAGGTGGCGCTGTCGCACAGCCACACAAAGATACAAAAACCACATCACAAAGCCAATCGTGGTGCCACAGAACGCTATGCTTCGAATGATTCAATGATTGAGGTCATTGTTTAGAAAAAGATGCGGCTCGCATGGCCACACGCAAACCAGAATTCTGAAAGTTATCCACTCTTGAAGCCAGTTTCAAAAATCTTTCAAAAAATCGTTTCCAATCTCCCAATTTGCTGAATCAGTGACAAAGACACATTTTTAGACCTAAGTTATCTGTATGCAGATGGGGTCTTAATCTGAAGAACTTTGACTAGGCCACACCCAGTCAAAGTGTGACACCCAGTCAAATTCCATCGCAGAATTACAAAAATTCTGCAATGGACTTGCTGTTTGATTTGGATCATTTTCTTGCTGCAGAACAGATACGTGGGGATGGGTGGATATCCTTCTCCAGGATTTTCTGGTGGAAAGAAGAATTTAACTTTTCAAGGTCATCAAGGTCTGAGATGCTCTGAAGCAGCAAAGCAGCCTCACACCTTTACACTACCAGCAAATTTGCCTGCTGACGTCACTATGGACTAATTTTGGAGTAAATTTGTGAAGGTTGGTCACTGCTGAATGTTTACTCCATTTTTTTATTTTTTATTTTTTGGTCATTTCTCTCACTGTGGTTGACTGGAACCTTAAAGCCTTAGAAATGACATTGACCCTGACATTGTGGTCTGTTCTTAAGTTTCTGTTTTGATTCTACAGGTCAAGCTGTAATCAGGACCGGGTGTGGCCAGTGAACTTGAACTCACCTTTGCTCATGATTTAACAATCATGAGCCTCTGGTCTGCTATTGTAATTAGTTAAAATGATACTAAAAATTAGATGTGAGAAATAAAAAAAAATCTGTAAATGTAAAATACTTTAATTGTCTGTCCTGGATTTTCAGTCGCAATATTATTTAGGCTTATCTGAAGTTGAACACAACATTCAACTTCTGTAACTTGGTTCTCCAAGTCAAATCGATAGAAAATTGAACATTTTATTTCTTTAATTCTGAGGAACTTCTAGGGAAAGACAGCAAGGGATGATCTGAAAAAAAAAAAAAAAAGAACCTGAACTGTTTGGTTCAATTGTTTCAGCTGAAGTCATGTTAAGTGTTCAGCTCAGTGCAAGAGGGGGGAAAAGTCTGTAAAGACGAACAGTGAGGCTGCCAGGCCCAAAGTTAGGAGGTCCGCCAGCAGCGGCACCACTCCAGCCTGCTGACTGGAATAATTTGAGATTTTACAACATTAAAAAATAAAATTGGTGTCCAAGTTTTATTATTTGATGCAAGCATTTACAGTAGGTGAAACTGACAGAATAAAAAGTGCTGCTCATGTTGGCTGCAACCTTTCCAATAAGATGGTTCATCTACAGAGACATCAAGAGGGGTAGTATGTGTTGTGAGGAATAAAAAAGTACTTATCTGTACTTATCTGTAAGTACTTGTTTTTACTTGCAGTTAAGTGAAAATCTGTAATCCAATGTAAGAAAAAAAACTTTAAAAAATGGAGGTGAGTGAAGGAAAAGGACAGACTTTTTGATGGGTTTTCATAGGGCCGATACTTTGACATTTAATTTAGAATAATTAATTACATAGAATTTAACCCGTTTAAAACTGTTATTGCAATTAACTGCAACTTTTTTTTTTTTACATACAAAAGTCTTGAGCTGGCATCTTTGTATTTACCTGTTCACAGAACACCTGTAAATCTGCAACACAAGATACGTCCGCACAGCGATGGACGACAAAGCCGCTTCTCTTGGCTAACTGGAGTTTAATTTCTACTTCAAAAACCGATTTGGTGGGATGCTGGAAAATGACTATTGTGTTCAAGTTGTGCCAAAAGGAGTTAGCTTATTAACGAAGCTCCTCAAGTCTAAGCTATTATTTCAATGCTAAACATGTCGCAGCAGAACAGACATCCCCAGCGCAACGTAAGTCCATATTTCTAAAGAAGCTCCACAAATGATCAGGAGTTCCTGAAACAGTGGAAACTGAATTGGTACAATAGCACTCTGCACCAATTTGATATATCGGTAACAAATTAGAAACCAAAAAATATGTTTTACTGTTGAGCTCATATGTCTAGTTATTCAATAATTTGGCAGCAAAAAGAGTTTTTGAATTGGAAGTGTTGCTTATTTTGTTGATATCTGGTTTTCAATAAAAATGTGATTAACTGTGATTAATTAATTACACACTCAATAAAATTTTGTAATCCAGTCTTGCAACTAGTTTTTTTGTTCTTGTTGTGAGTTGAAAACTTGTTTGCTTCATATGTTCGGCATTGCACTGATTAGTTAAGCTTTAAGGAAAAAATGCTAATAGTTGGTAGCAACTGATCTGAGGAATCAAAGAATTCTTAAATTTAAAAGTTAGAGCACGGGAAAATTATTTATCCAAGAACCAAATTTCACAGATCTCTCAGGACAGTCACTCCTCATCAGCCTGCTGGAGCATTAACCGTCTAGAATATGTAACAAAGAGCATGCTTGTTTGTAGTTGTGATTATTATTATGTGTAAAGAGAGTTAACAAAACATTTTTTAAGACACAATTTAAACTTATTTTTAACTTGTCTTTGGAAAATAGTAAAATATAAATGCCAAACTGAAATAGCAAAACAGCCTGTGTAAAGAAACACTAATAGTTACACATAATGCACCTACAGAAGCCAGCCACAAAACCGCTTGTTTGGAATCTCTGTTGGGTGTTTCATGACACAGCCTTTGATTTGTGTTTTGCAGTGCCAATAAAAAAAAACAACAAAAAACTGCACTGTTGTGAAACTAACAGAAACATGGCGCTATCTCTCGACTGGTTTCATAAAAGCCAGATGGCAAACAAATAAGAAGCAGTGTACAGTTCTAGTCAAGTCCAAAAAGAACACAAGTCGCCGTTAAAAATTGTTCTATTTTCCTTAGCCAACAACAAAATGAAACTTGTTAATGTAGGCAGTAAAAAGCTTGGTGCAAAAGAGGAAATGCTGGCATGAAAGACAGACGTTGTGTCACAATGAGATTAATACAGAAAGGAAGTAATAAAAGAAAAACAACTGTAAGCCCAAGGCAGGTGGCAACACAGCGTAAGTATAGTCTGAAAGTAATTGGGTTTTCTAATCGCGCCTCTGGGCGATGCTTGACTTTTACCAGTAAATAGTAAGCTGACGTGATTGTTCAATCATCCTCAGTCCTTCCACACAAGATCGGCCATCAATATTGTAAATGAGCCTCTTCCAGGGAAAGATGGTCTGGCACTGAAATTGCAACAGCTCACCCGAATATGAAATATACGCAGTGCGGCCGGGAGCTGTGCAGGAATTACACAGCAGACTCGTGTCTTTTGATAAAATTGGGTCTCTCTTCAAAGGAGGAACTGATGCTAAACATAGACCCAGCTTTGGGTATTTTTACCCAAGGTCTGGGCACTGCCGGGCTGCTCAGCCTTGAGCTTTGTTTTCACAGCGTGCCTCAGTGCTTAGGAAAAAGCCACAGAACGGAGATTCTCAAAAGACTTCGCAGTCGCAAAGATCCCAGATGAACAGAAACTTATCGGTACATCTGGCGTGCAAAAGGTTTTGAAATGAATGTATGGTTTTTGCTGCATCAACATAATATAAACTTGAAACAATTTAAAAAAGACAACCTTTTTTATTTATTTATTTTTTTTACCAATCTTTATAATTTACTTTTTCAACTTGATCAGCACTTTTACGTACTTAGTCGTCTATGACTTCAGGCTCCTTAGGGTATAAATATGATATGACAGAGTGCCCCATTTCTTTCAGCCTATGTTTATCCTGCCAACATGTCCAGATGGTAAGGGAGGTAAAAAAAAAGACAAAGAGCTTATGATTACAGAAGTGGGAGTCACTGGCTCTACATGCTAGTGACTCATTTAACCTTGATGGCCCTATCAGTGACTTAACAGCCCTATTACTGTGATTGTTCTGACTGCAACTTAGGGAGCGTTCACATCAGCCAGGTTTAGTTGGCTTTAATCAAACTCTAGTATGGTTGCCTAGAAAGTCCGTTTCATTTGGGGAAGTGTGTGAATGTGCAACTGAACTTCGAGCCGCCTACAAACCTACATCTCTGCTCAGTTGAAGTGAACCCTGGTGCAGTTTGAATGCGAAGCGGATCGGAAGAAGTGGACTACAGTGCCTCAGTGGCTCTGTGTGAAAACTACATCCTCCATGATCTTCTGCTTCATCTTCTGCTCATGCTAAGAGATTGGTTGAAAAGCATTTGGCACATTTACCAAAGACAGAAAAGAAATCCTACATATTTGTTTACATTTTGTGAAGAAGGAAGATCCCCCCAGTGTCTTCTTTGGATGTTTTTGCGTCTTTTTCTTCAGCGCCATCACAAGCGAGGAGGGTAACTAGTTTTTCAAAGTGAACCACACCAAGTAAAAATTTTTTTTTAAAAATTCCAATTTTGGTCTCCAGTCAAATTGAGTCTAGCGGGCTACAAACCTCGGGTGTGAAGAAAACGTGGAAGCTGGAGACTTTTGACCGACGTTCAGAATTGATGAAGTCTTGTGGATGGCATTTAAAATATGCCATCCACTGTGCTCCAAGAAAGAAGATAAGAGGTCCAGTGGCCATCTGTTTAAGCAGGTTGTCAAGTCCTGGAAGACTCAGAATCTATGCAAATGTTTAGAGTCTCATATTAGGGCCACCGGATCTTTATTAATATAATTAGATGCCATCTAGAGCCTAACATTTTATCTAGGAGTGATGCCAGAACAGTAAATAACAAAAAAGTTAAATGTTTTGTTATGTCACAAATGTAAATATGTAAACTTTATATTAGCTGAAACTGTGCTCTTTGTTCAGAGGAGACCAGGATTGAGGTTCTCAGCAAACAAAGGTGGGTTTAGTAATGAGGAGATGGATTAATTCTACTGTTTAGGATGGTGGAACATCTACCTGTCTTACAAAGACTCCTGGAACCTTGTTAGGGTCCCTACTGTCAAAAACTATAAACAAATCTGGTGGACTTTATCAGAAAACTGAAAATACATCTTCTGTCCTTCAACAAGTTTATAGTCCAAAGCCTTTGGTGAACTCAAGAGACATGATTTAAAAGACAGTTTCCTTTTCCTTAGCGTTATCTCAGTTCATTGACCTAACTCCTATAGAAAGTCGATGAGGTGAGGTGAAGAAAAGTGAGGACCCTGGACTCTGAACAGTTCAAAGGACTGTTCAAAGAGGAACAGTCAAATCTCCATGTATATGCTCCAGTCTTAGAAATCTTTCAATGATTAATTGAAGGTTGAATCTTCTAACAATTTTCAATTTCAATTACAAAAGGAATTGATATTTACAGGGGTGCCGCTAAATTTCTCCACGTCTGTACGAGTCGGGAATATGGCAGATATATATACTGTGTGTGTGT